>JAWWMK010010388.1:0-24738 GCA_035047105.1 Galeopsomyia nigrocyanea
TATATGTATAGTTTGTTTTGTTAGCTCTGTTTACCCATCGATTTATACATATAAACACAAACAAACACACATCGATTCGTTATTGCGACTCGACTTTATTGAACGCGGACACTTGATTTGAGAATTTTATATCGACGATATAACTATTTCGTTTTCACTGAATACTCGTTTGAAAAAAAAATTGAATATTCCACCACGAGATATACACCGTTCAACAAGGTGTCGAACACTCTATACACACTCTTCTCGCTGCGAGATAACAAACGACGTGGGTATACATAGGTGTTGCTATTCTTCTTTTGGCTTCGATGCAACACGCTGCGAAAGCGAGTCTCGTTTGCCATAGCGAGCCCTGAGTAAACCTCTACCCACACCGAAGAGGACCATCTTTTCCCCCAAGATGCTATACATACACACACACACTTTATGGGAATTCAGTTAACCGAGCGTGCGAGGATAAAAAAAAAAAAAGAAAACGCAAGATACGCTTGGTACATTAAAATAAAAATACGATCCGTAATTATTCGAGACATTAAAAAAAACCAAGAAACGACCGAAAAAAAAAAGTTGATTTATAAGTCTGGCGCGCGGGGAAGGGGTGGAAAGCGAGTGTATAGTGTTTCGCGATCGCGCCGGTGAACTCCGATGATGCATCGCGTTCGCGCTCAAGTCAACTCTGTGTATGTGTGTGTATATGTGTGTGGCTTCATAGTGCACCCTTAATGGATTCTGAATGGCTGGCGCCAGCTTCCTATCTTTCTTTCTCTCCTCGCTTTCTGTGCTATTGCTTAGGAATTTTCCGAGTGAAACGGCAAAAATGCCTTTTCATGATGTTACATTCGTACGTATACTTCGTGAACATCTTACTTCTTTTCTTTTTTATTTTTTTTTTATTCTTGGATGGAGTAGAAGCCCAAGTGAATTGGTTATTTTTATTTTTCGATGTTGTGTATGATTGACGATATGCTGTGCTTGGCATACATACTGTTAGTCGAGTATTTATTGCTCGAGATTTGAAATTGAATCGAGTTTATTGTTTTTCTTTTTTATTTAATTTTTTTATGCGCTAATCTGTGAAATTAATCGTGATCGCGTCATTTGATTTTTCGCAGTCAATTGTCAATCGTCAAAGAAAAAAAAAATTACCTGTGTCAATAATGAACGCAGCTGTTGTTTATTCATCAACACCTCTTGCTATTCCATCCGACAATTCCGATTCGATTGTTTGCTCATGATCGCGATGGCGAAACAGTTGCCGTATAAAAAAAATACTCTATAATTTACAACGACATTCAATACAAACACGTATCGTCGAAATTCGTCGCTCGCGCACGTCAATGTAAACCAAATAATCAATGAGGCCATCTCGCTGATTTTCACGAACAATATAAACATACATATAGAACGACAATTATTTTCCCTTTTCGCGCGCGTGCTAATTAAAACCAATATCCCCGTTATTTGTGCAGTTTAGCCTTTAAACGCTTCGCGGAGGCAAACGAAGCGGATTTTGAAAAGTGAGCCAGCGACCAAATTAGTAAGCGCGACGAATCGAACGAATTTATATACGCGCGTAAACACGCATGTGCTCTGCATCGAAAATACACGCGAGCGCGTGCAATGATGAATTCGTGATTTTAGCGTAAGCGTGTAAAAGCTTGATTTACCGACGATGGGTTTGTGATATACTAGTAGGTCGTGATAATATTTTTCGTATCTCCAGTTTTCGCATGGGATACGGTAGATTTGATATCGATTTTTTTTCTTCAAATTCAAACGGTTCGACATAAAAAATTCTGTATAATTCAGTTGATTTAAGCGAACGATGAAAGATAATCGTACTTTTCTAAAGATTAATTGTATTTACTATCAACAAATTTGCATATTCATTTTTCTACACGATTAGTTCATCAGCACTTCTCGCATATTCCAAGCCGGTTTTCACGAAGTAGAAAGACACAACGTTTAGTCGGACGCGCTCAACATCGTCGCTTGCATTCCCGACACGTTCGCGCGCGTGATCGCCTATACTCGCGTCGCGCGTTTATTTTCCAACTGTTTGTTAACAACAATCGACGAACTGTGTGCATCCAAACGAGATGAATTAAATTGGCGTGAATTTGATTTTAAAATCGATAACGATCTACAGCCACAAATTTGCAAATTACGTCGATCTTCGTCGTTAAATTTTCACTTAATTAGCAAAATAAACGAGAGAAAGATTTGGCATGTGGTCGATCGATTGATCGCATTGTTGTATGTGTGTGTACGCGTATACACACTACGGGTTTGTGGTCGCGCGCGAGCCCGCATTATGTCGGCTGTTATTTATCTTGCGCGCTGTGCGTTACAGCTAATGCGGCGAAACAATTCATCGATCCGCTTTAATTAATTACAACACCGTTGTTTTCGTCCGTTATTTTTCCTTCTATACGTATGCAAATCTATCGTTTTTTTTTCGGGGAGGGTAAAAGATGCTGTAAAATCTCCGCGACCTCCTAATCAAATTTTCTTTATAGAGATGTAAAGTCAAACGCTTTTTTTTACGCCCCTTCGAAAAAAAAAGTTACTTTTACGAGCCACTAAAAATAGTAGCGAGTCGATTTTTTTTTTACTTTTATCCTTTATACGAGCTTAAACTTTCGCGTATATATAGTGATTTACGTTTGAGATAATAGTTGAGCGACACTTTCGAAAGATTCGTTTTTTTTTTTTCAAAAAATCGCCTTTCGATTACCTTTTCTACCTAAAGTAGATTATTAGTAAAATTGTTTTTGAATAAATGCGAGAAATTATACTATACAATATTTTATACTGTGATCACATTTATTGTGAATCATTAATATGTAACATATGTTTAAACTTGATCTTCCTAAACCTAATATTAATTGTAATAAAGAACTTTAAAGTTCACAAAATTTTCTTAAAATAAATAAATAAATAAATAAATCGTGAAAGTCGCGCGGTAGGATATCTAAATGAGTGAAACGCAGACGACGACGACGACGACGAAGACGATGATTTATGTCTCGCCTCGTCGTAAAACGAATTATCCTCGCGGTAGGGTCCTTGCCGCATGCAAAAAAGTTATACGAATAGGCGACCAGCTGCGTCTTTTACCCTCCTCCTTTTTTTTCTCTCTCTCTTTCTCGCGAGATTTACCCTGCCGGCGACGAAAGAAATTCAATTGCGCGTAGACGCACAATTTTTTTTTCATCTTCTTCTTCTTCGGCGCCCTTTTTTCTCCTTTTCTCGTGATTGAAATTTGACGAATGTGGTAGCGATTTGTGATTTGGTACTATATAGTTTTCATGAGGATTGCTACTCGACATTATTATTTTTTGATGTTCAAAATTGTTGAACCGATGGGTTATACAAATCACGACTACTGCGCAGCGTATACGAAATTTAAGTTGGTTCCTATAAAACTTCAACATAATTATTACGATGGACTTCTAGTCTATAAAATTATAAAAGGTGATATTCCCTGTAGCCCTCTGAGAGCTCTGTTAGTGGATCTGAATATCACGTATCAACTTCGTAGCCATAGGTGTATCCTTTGAGGATCTTTTGAAATTTAACTACCAGTATCACGTATACCTCTTCCTAGGTTAAAAAGACTATGGAACACTCTTTCGCGTGGCTTACCAATAGGAGCTTTTAAGAGGGCTCTCAGAATTCTCCTGTATTCTGAATAATCGACTAATTAATTTACCAATTATCGCTTTGATCTCATCGTTGATCTTGTAACATTGATCTTATAACACTGTTATACATCTATTTTAAGTATCATACTGTTGTATCTCTATTTCTTTATCTAATTAATTTTATTCATTTATAATGTATATTTTATTATTTACACAATCTGTAAAATATATATTGAAAGGGCTATGCCCGTATAATAAACAACAAAACAAAACAAAACAAAACTATTGAGGTTTCTTGGAGAGAATGGAGATAAAATCTAACTCTTCGATTGAAATTTAATCGACGTCGTTTTGGTTTACCAATTCAGCAGCAAGTCGTATGAGAATTTAATAATTAGAAAATTTCAATTAAAACTATATTCGTAACACGCAAGCTCGCTGAAATTTGGCTAATCCATGCACTATGTGCACGAGAAATTTCCAAAATTATTCCATAAACACACATGTAATCTATCACGCAACTAATAATTTCGAATATGAACCTAATACGAATATTAAAAGAAACGAAAAAAGCGCGAACTCTCGCAGCCCAACGAAAGTCAGTCGGTAAATTCGAACTGAAGTACCACGGGAATTCGATCTACGTACGCTCGAGAAGTATGAAGGGCACGAGAGGGAGAGAGAGAGAGTTTGAAGTAGTTGTTGATTACCTGCGCGACCGTAAAATGGTGTTCGAAACGTTCACGTCGATGGCCAACGGCTACTACTCCTACCAACTATTCGAATTATCATGTAAATAGCATTCTCTCTCTCTCTCTCTCGCTCTGGCTTAATGTTTTGTTCTCTCCCGTGCGTCTGATTTATATTAAGCATCTGGCAACGTGTGCGCTTCAAAGTTTAATTGCCATCGCGATTGCACATTGAATGGACTTTCTACTCGAGAATTTGCGGAACTGACACCTTCTCGTTTTTTTAACTTTTTTTCGTTGCATTTATTATAACCTCGATGAACTTTCACTGAGTAGGCGAATGTGACGCTCGTTCGAGTTTCGTGAAAAGATTGAATTGGAAAGTACGCAAACGTAAAAACTCACGAGCATACACACTCGACGACGCTTTTATCGTGAAACTCGAAACTTGGAAAATATAACCATATTTTCCAGAACCCTATGAAACCGCGTGTAAAATAACCGTCTTTATTTTATCGATCGAAGCTGAACGAAAAGTCGTGTTTTAAGGTTACAATTCGGTTGGACTCAGCGAGTTTATTTGAATTTTCGAATAGTCAACTCTGTTTCTTTTTCTCTGTGTCGGAAACCAAATTTTCGATTCAAAAAATGAATTTCAGTCAGTCAGTCACACTGTGCACTCTCTCTCTCTCTATTTTTCTGCAAACAAGTTTTACAAGCTCCACGTGATATATACGCACCGTGCATGCGTGTATACCGGATACAAAAGGGGTCGAAAAAAACAAAAAACGAGTGGATACACTTCGGTTGGATGTTTTTCGTTGCGCGTTCTATGATTTTTGATGAATGTTCGGTCCAGCGAAGTTTGTAGTTTGTTGCTTGGTTGCATTTCGTCGCGTGTTTCGTTGTCATTTATGAAAAGTACACTAAAAAATTTCGAATTTCCATTCGAAGAGTTAATTCAAACTTCGTGTTTACCCGATCGTAACGTGAAAGTTTAAGCCAACGCAACACTGACAAATAACCCTCGAAAACATTGAAATCAAGATTTCCCACCACAAAAAGTTTCGAATGCCACTCCGTCAACGTTAATAACACGCAGTAGCAGCAGCAGCAGCAGCAGTAGCGAAAACTCGACATTTTCGTCATCTAGGTAAAACGATTCGGCCCCAAAAATGGGGTGGGTTGAAACTTATTCGTAGTGCCAGACGCTCAACAATAACGTCAAAACTCGTCGCGCGCTTCGCGAAATTTCAAATACACATACTCGCAAAATTGAAATGCCGTGGTGGCATATCTCATGGGGCGTATAAGCGTATAAGCACGAATGCGCTTTACATGGGATTTCCGAAGTAAAAATTTTGTACATTTTCACGTTTTTACGCGAAGTCTATCAACTATCTATTGTTGATTGACGTGCGCTTGGTAGTTTTTTTTTAATTGTGTTGTTGATTTTTTTTCATGCGGAATTGCGTATTTCTCGGAAATTTTACTTTTCAATGTCTACCAAATGTTTAAACAGACGTACAATCTATTTTTGCAAAAGAAATACGGATCGAGTTGAAATACTTTTTTCGAAGTTACAACTGATTCGCGTTCGCGATCTTTCGTTCCAATTGTTAATCTCGGAAGAATAGAGCGCGTAGAAAACTTCCGTTTCATATTTCGCGGTTTATACTTTTGAAATTACGAGGTACTTCCTTTTCAATTTTCTCGGGCTCGCGTATTTTTACACGGTAACGCAACGCGTCGCCCGCACGACACAAGTACTAATAACAGTGGGATTCGCGTCGAGAATTTGCGACGAAAAAAGTATTGCGAGGGAACAATGAAAGTCGAGCGTTAAAAAGAAAGTTTTCTAATATATGTGGAAGCAAATATTAATTATAGAATGCTTCTGAAAAATTTATTTGGGATAGGTTAATTGCAAGGATTATTTTAGAGGTCGGAAATGTACCTACTTTATGCAGCAACGTCTCTAATAAAAAAAGAAGAAAAAGAAATCCGAGGAAAATGTACTACTTTCATCTCTCAAACTGTTTCATAAGAGTGGCGAAGCAAAAAAAAAAAGAAAAAGAAAAGAAGTTCCTCGTAGAGCCGCAACCGCGAAAGCCAGGTTGGCCTTTGAAAATACAACACACGAGTATAAAAACAAACGGAAAAGGAACTCGATAGCCTACACACATATACGAGGCCTCAAAATATTCTTACACGAGTTTCTTTCTTTACCTTTGAGATGGCAAAGGAAAAAAAAAGTAAAGAAGGAGAAAGTACAGCCAGAAAAATAAAAGCAACAGCAGCGGGCACATATACGCGCTGTTTGAGATTCGCAGAAAAATGATATGCAAATCCTGCATATCCAGCCATTTGCATCGCGCGTCTTCCTTCCTGCATTATGCATCGAAAGGAGGCCCGTCGAACGAAGGATTTCTCTCTCTCTTCCTGTCTTTATTCTCTTAGACATATCCTCCTTCATTTTTTTTTTCCTCGTGGTTTCCTTTCGTCTTTCGTAAATTAATATGAGATACGTGAGTTTTTTCAATGGCGATGCACCGAGATTTCTTCGTGGCTTCGACATAATGAAAGCTTCTTCTTATTTTTCATGTACGACTTGACATTGTGATTCGAAGAATCGTAGATGAGATACGATTGCGTTCGATGAATAATTCAAGCGATACTCCATTTATATTTTGATAAGTTGATTTTCCATCTTTACTTAAACACAAATTCATATTTACACACGAAATCTATTTCAGTAACTTAACCTCAACTGAAATCAATCCAAAAGTTATTCAAAGAAAGCGTCATCCGCAGCTTAAATCAAACTCGTTAGGTTCTCAACTAAACACCTCTACCCCCCGAAATACCAAAGCAATTAAGAGGCAGCCTCAAATTAAGTCGGTTATTCACGGGAAAGCTTAACGTCGCTCGAGATCCCTAATTTTGTTTCGAACCCGCGTGAAGCTACCGAGCTTCGTGTCATTTGCTCAATTACACGGATTTTCAGACTTACAGTGTTCGTTGAGAATTTTATGTTTGTTAATTGTATGTTGATGTAATTTTTGAAAATAAAATTGAATAACACTTTTTGTCTGACTAAAATCTTGCATTTCTACTGATTTACGGCCGAATAGAAAATGTATCGTCGATAACTGTGACATCCGTTTTTGTTATTCAGATCGGAAATATAAGTATTAATTCGAGTCAATAAAAAAAAACAATTCGTGTCTAGACGACTCATTAAACATCAATGCAATTAGCCCAGATTACATAATTTCACATAGCAATGAGTATCAATCATGTCTGAGTATTATCGATTTACCTTCTACATTTTCAGCACCAAAATACAATTATTTACCACACTCGATCTCCCCCCCCCCCCCAAAAAAAAAAACAAAAAATTTCAACATCTTCAATCTATATTCGCGCTATAAGCGATTTCAGCAACGACAGTGTCGTCCGCGGACGAAAGCCGCACGTTAATTAAGTATAACTAATTGCGCGAGTTGCGCGCGTATGTACGTCTGCGTAATCCGAGTTTTCTTTCGAGTTCTCGCGTTACTTCGTTTGTAACTGGATAAACAGCTTTTACCACGGATTTCCACTGAATTTGACATGTTGGTCTTTGATCCCTCCTCCTCCTCCTCGTCCTCCCATCAGCAAGCGCGAGTATAAAGTAAACACGACGTGCCGTTTCACTAGCTTTCGCAGGTGTTTGCATTTTGACGATTGCGACAAAGTTTGTTTCACACGCGCCCGGCGAGTGCTGCTATAGGTTTTAACCGATAAATTATTTAGATGTTAACGAAGCGTTTGTTGGTGATGATTACTTGGGATAATTTGTCTTACGTTGTGTATAATATGAATTTACGTTAACACACTTTTCTTTTTAATAATTGACAGATAAAAATCACTTATCTTAAAAAAAAAAAATAAGTCGAGAATTCTCTCACTCACAACATACGAACTTGCAATAGCCCGACAGTCACGTCGAACAAACAGCAAGAAAATATCTTTCTCTCATATCCCACTAGCCACCAAAAAATCTCTCTAGCTGAAGCGCTGCACATCTCGTAGTGATCGATACTCTACACGTCTCGTTTAGGCATCCTCCTCTCTCTCTCTTCGAATCCCATATCCGAAAATTCTCTCGGCCGCAAAACGTCAGTCCGTCATCCGTCGGCAACTGCACGAGGCTTTCTAGCTTTTTCTCTCTCTTTCTCTCCCTTCGAAGCTTTCGTTTTGAGAGGAAATGGATTTTCCGCTACGAGGGAGATGGGGGAAGGAGGGGAAGCGAAACGTGCATGGATTTTTCATTACGTAATATCGAAGCCGCGCGAGAATAGCTAGTTTTTTTTTTTATTTTGCCACACGGTTATCGCTAAAAGAGAGTGCTTAAAAGAAATGCTTGGATTTACGCGTTTTTTTTTGGTTTTTCACTCGTTTTTTTTTTCAAACAAGAGCTTCTCAATTTACCTACACACGATAGTCCTCAATTACCTTTCGAAACATTCGCACACACTCGACAAAAAAAAAAGAAAAATCTGTCCTCCCCGAAAGAAAAAAAAAGTCTAATAATCCTCGCAGGACACAAGGTTCGATAGACACATACACGACAAATCCATTAAAGCTCCGACCGCAGGAAAAAGGGGACAGTGGATTTGGGTTTCGACTATAGGACACTGGAGGGGTAAATGATCGGGGTATACGCTTCCGAAGATAATTAAATGCATAATTAATGCAATGTCTCGTCCCTCCCTTCATCGACACACATACACACATGCATACACGTATACGTGCACATTTGCATTTTGGTCCCATAACACCGAGAGCGGCAAATCGAATTAGAGGCTATGTGTGCGTTAATGTCCAACGACGACGATGACGACGACGACGGATCACTCGCTCGCATTTGCCAAATTGGCCGTGTTGTACTCGGTATATATATATATCCTCTCGCGCGCTCTCTTTGTCCCTGAATTTCCTTCCTTCGGCAGCTGTTCGTTTCGCTTTGTTTATTGATATGTCAGTTTTGCGGGATATTGGTGTGTATTCATGCCGGTTTATGATTATTGTACGTGAGTGTGAATGGAAATCAATTGCTGTAATCTATGTTTGTTGGGCAATTTGAAAGTCGCAGCATAATCCTAACTATAATCTGTTACATTCAAAACTCTTAATCCGCGACAGGCGACAAAAACAATCGAATCTTTAATCCGCAAACGAACAAATTAATAATACGCCCGCGTATACACGCGAATTCATTCGAGCTGGCGAATCGTCGTTATAGCTCATATACATGTAGAAATCCGAGGTGACGGATGATGACTGTAATCTCCGGCGTCGACGTCGCTTGATAATTTAAACGCCAAATTATCCTTCCATCACCACCCATCATTGCTAATTAACGTTTCAATTAAATATCGATTTCCCCGCGTATTTCGCGTATCCTATTCTTTTCAACCATCAATTGACTGCATTGCGTATACACATATATATATTCATGAAATTGTCGTTCGTTAGAGCCGGGCGTCGACAACGCAAAACGTCTTCGTGTCGACAAGGCTGATGTGCGCTCTCGGTTAGTATATATATCCCGCCCTAGTCGTTGTCGTCGTCGTCTCGGCTTTTACATGGCTCGTCCTCCTGAAATCCTCTCCCAAAAGCGAACAATAGCGTCTCACGAGTCGTTAAATAATTAGCCGCTGACGGCTGCTTTTGTCCTCCCTTTGTGCATCTCTCTAGCGTGCTTACTCTATCACGATTTTATATTACTTTTTTTTTGGGAGGGAATGAATTTTAATTTTGCTGGTCGTTGAACACCATCTGGGAAGGGTATAAGGCGTGATGAATTTTCTTCGCTGACAGCGTCTAAATTTTAATTGCCCGTATCCATGCAACGAAGGCGTTGGATTATAGCTCGAGGGGATTGAAAGCTATTTTTGGTTATCGTTACACCCCTTAATACTTGATCGCGTAATAGTGATCGTAAGGTTAATTAATTTGTCAACGTTTAGTTGGTTAATTCACGTAATTTAATTTTACGATCGTGTCTGTCTAATTCAATCCACAGTCGAGAACATTCTTTTATATCAACCGCCAGCAAAAAAAAAAAAAAAAAACTATACTCATGTTTCCAATTTTTTTTTTTTTTTTTTTGCGTAACGCGCTCTCTCGTTTCCTCGGGGCGTCCGACCATTTATTTATTCGCGCTACTTGCTCCGAGAATCGAGTTGATATAATAAAAAAAATTTGCTTTCAAGTTGATGAAAAACCGACAAGTTACTATATACACGAAGAACTCGATATTCAAGTTATTCTTTCTCTCAGCATATCTCGAAATCCGTCAATACCTTCCCTCTCTCTCTGTAGACTGAAAATCCCTCTCATAAATCAGCATCAGAGGCGGATAGAAAAACAAAAGCATTTAGCACACACCCACACACATACCCGTATGGGAAGCAGTGTCGGCACGTCTTATCGACACCTCGCTATCTTCACTTTGCGCCGTTGGTTTCTTGAGAAAATCCAAGTGGAGATTTATGGGAAACCGCGCGCGGTAGTGGTGGTTTTGTTTCGGCCTCCTCATTGAAACGTCGTCGTTCTTGTGTATTCCGATGATCGATGCGTTTCAAATTTATGTTCATTTAAAATTCATTTTACAACGCGCAGAAACGTTCGGCAATAATAATCGACTGTAACGAAGAAACAACAGCTAATAAATTTTCGATTTCCTATATCTATCTTGGCAAGCGAGCAAGCGAGCGAGCAAGAAAGCAAGCTCGGTTAAACTAAATTATCGCGCGAGCGCAAGCGCACTTAATCGAATAAATCAATAAGGCAGCTTCTGCGGTGGAATAAAAATTCCGGTCGAGCTTCGCCGAGGAAAATTGGCTGGGGTAATTGCGTTTGTTTAGAGAAAATTGTGGAATTCGTTTAACATTAATTTTTCTTAACAATACTTTTTTCTATATTCACCATAACACAAAGTTACCGCAAAAATATACGTGATGTCTTAGTTAAAATTCTGTTCTCGAAGAAGCAAACCTTCACAGCAAGCATATAATACACATACACACACGTGTGGAAGCTGTGACGTACTCCGACCAAGACCATAAGTCAATGTCGTGTGGCGATCGTCGGTAATTTATTTGAGGCCCGCGAGGTTGTTCTTTCCTTTTGCTATAGCACGTGTTTCGCGATTGATCGGTCAAGCTGTGTACCGCCGCTGCTGCTGCTGTTTTTCCGCGCGTTTTGTTACCACTCCCCGATTGAAAGTATAATGGAACACTCGCTTTGGCGAAATTGATGGGAAAGGATTAAACGGAAAACTTCGTAGAATTATTTTCTCGCAAAATTCTTTTTGATTTACCGTCGCGCGTCGGTAATACGGCAAAAGTCCTTCATCTCGGCGAATCCTCATAAAAATCTTCGAAAAAAAAAAATAAGGAGCGTCATATCCCGTGAGAAAACGGCTCAAAAGTTTTTCCAGTCGTGCGACAGAGTCGACTTGCGTCTGTGCCCCGATAAAATCTAAAGAGACTCGGCGGCTTCCGTTGATCAGTAGCGAGAGAAAAAGAGCACAGGAAAAAGAAGTTCACATATCCGAGAAGAATAGAAGACCAAGTAGTCGCGCGTGACCGCGCCGGGAATCGACGAAATAAAAAGAAAAACACGCCGACGTATATCGTAAAGAAAAGAATGACGACGAACGATCTAAAAAAAAGACCGGAATTAGCGGAGATATAGAAAATTGTTTTATTTTCGAAATAAAAATTCAACGTTGAAATCGAAGCGCAAGGATTTTTCTCTCCGATCGTAAAAGCGCGGCGGGCCAATTGAAAATTTTTCATTATTCCCTCGCGCTTGCGAAAGGTGAAAAGTGCGACACAAAAGCGAACGCGAAACAATTGCAAAATTCCGCAGCGAAAGAGAGAGAGAGAGAAGGGAAAACAAAGTCGCGTTTCATTACGCTCTATCGGCGGTGATTGAAATTTGATGTCGCGCGTTATTTTTTTTTCTCTTTTTCACGCGCGCGAGATACCTGTTTTGTTTGCGGCCGTGTTTTTTTTCTCTCTCTCCCTCTCTATAGGGCCAAAACGACACACGAGGCCAACCGAGCTTGACTAATGTGGATACTGTTACGGGGCTGTGGGCAGTGTGGTTTTGGGATTTGGTTTCTGTCACTTTCGCTGTTGTCTTTTTTTTTTTGCTGTTTTGCTTTCGCCGTAGATCGAGTGGTTTTGGTGACAGAAGTGGGATATTTGTATTTTTTTCTATCTTTCACGGATTGATTTCAAATTCTTTTCGTATCATATTGTATTTTTCGAATACGTAGCAAACATCAAGAAAAATCGTTCGATACTTTCGAAGTATTGAAACGTCAGCTAAAAGTGTAAAGTTCGCAGTCCATCACCGTGTAGGCAGAAAAAAAAGGAACAAGAGATGCGAACGTCGGCAATATAAGCTTTAGAAAAATTTACGGCGTGCAAAGTGAGAGGAAACAATTGCTATCGAGAGTCTGTGGTTTCTACTCCTAAGTACCTTCCCCCCCTCTCTCTCTCTCCCTACATTTCCAATATGGGAGTTCCGGTCGAGGCTGATTTATACGTGTGTTTTCCAAGAGCGAGTCCCTTACGCAAAGTTTGCGAGGATGCAACCGAGAGAGAGAGAGAGGAGAAAGAGAGAGATTCTCGAGGGAGTGGTTCCGCTTGGGATCAGGTGATCCGCCGGGGAGTCTGCAAACTTGAGCGCCGACTTCCGCGTTGAGCTAGGTCGTGACTTGACCTCCGCTCGCAACTTTGCTTATTGATTTATTTTCGACCACAACACTACGACTCGATCTCACTCGTTCAACTTACCTATAAACGTTTTTATTTGCTCGTGGGAATTATTATTTTTTTATTTTTTTCCATTTTATGTCGAATATTCAAACTTAGTTAAAAAAATGACTGACGATTCATATGCAAACAAAGCAGTTCAATGTCAATTACAATAACAAAAATGCAATCAATAAATTTTCCCAAAAAATATTATTTGTTAATAACAATTATGCGTTCGGCCAATACTTTCCATCGTAATAGTATCGCAAATTCCAAGCTAATAGAGCCAGCATACAATCAGACATAGTGGCGTGTGCGGGTCATCGATTAGCACGTTGCCAACCCTCCTCTCTCTCACACACACACACACACACTCTCCAGCAACGCATACACATGCATACATACGCAGCATCAATCAAGCGATTACACTTAATAAACCGTTATATCGGGACTATATTACACGCAGGCACACGCGCGCAAGTTACAGATCACCTCTCGTGTTTAACTCGTTTTCCAATTAGCCCGAGCTCATTATTAAACCACTTCCGCTCGCGCCTGCGTATACGCGTCTATTAATTACCAAAGTTGCCGATAATTTTATTAAGTCTATGCCTGTACATGTATATAGCTCGTGTTGTCTTTCTCGAGTATAATCTTTTGATGATGTATATATACATACATATATGCAGCGTTATCTCGGTTGTGGTGAGTTTGCTCCTGACTCTGATGGAGATAATTTTGCGAGGAAAGTTGAAAAGCCATATGATTAATCGACGATATATAGCTTAGCGGTTAATTAGAAGGGGAGGGGGGATGCTTGCCAAGCTAAATTTTGTGGAAGGAAACTCGTGCCTAGGCAAGCTTTCTCGCTCGCTTGAGTTTGTATGGCATGACTTGAAAATGGTTGGAAATTTTTCTTAAATTACATTTTTTTAAAGAATAATTTAGATTGTACAAGTTTTTTTTTTTTAATTTTGAAAAGACAATTGTGCATTAGATGTATATCTTCACACATTTCCAACGGAAATTCGATTTTCCATATCAAAGAGTACGTCGATGTATCACTTGAAATAGCTTTTGAAAAAAAAAACGTCAACTGTGCTATTGAAATGCCTCGAGCCGAGAACTTCAAATCCACTCACTCATCGCTTTCATTGTTCTCTCTGAATAAAACAACTAACTCCCTTTCCCATCATCCCAATAAAAAAAAAGCTCCATTTTACAAATGAAAAAAAAAAGCCCACAAACGAAGTCGACTAAACACATATACCTTTCCGCTGTCAATAGGCAATATACTCAGACGCGCATATGAAGCCGAAAACGCCGGGAGGCTTATCGTTTGAAGTCGTGTTTATCATCCGGCCGACATCGTGCACACACAGAGAGAAGAGCGATGTATGTGCGTTTGCCTGCTTACATAATGGAAAACCGTGTGCGAGTGCATTTTGGATTCCTCTGTGATTGACCCGCAACGCTGCGAAAGATAATTATATATGTCAACCTCTGGCGATAGAATTTTCAAAGGATTAGTGCGGAGTGATGTTGTTTCCTTTTTTGTTTTTCGGGAGAGGGATTAGAATTTGCGTACACACTGGATACTCGAGGGTAAACGTAGCTAATTCACGCGCCGATTGATGAGCCGACGAATTGAACTGACTGACCTGTATGAGCTTAGTATGTAGATGTAGCCGAACATGGTATTACTGATCGCAGGATGTTGATACTCGATCTCGCTAGATTTACTTTCGTCAAAATCGATCGTTTTATCGATTTTCTTATTTCAAATTCCACTCGCTGTATAAAAATAAAAATAAATCTTTTTTTTAAATTCTCGCAACATCCGTCTTTTCAGCAGTAGTATAGAGTTTGCAGACGTCGGCCTTTGGCTTGGTTCCCAAATGAATCCCCGAGATTTCCCCGAAGCGCCCAAAGGATACTCCCAGCCCGCGCTCTTGGCAAATATTAACGCGGAGGAGAGATAGAGAGAGACAGACAGAATCGCTTCACGCCCAGCTGGCTTCGATTTCGATCGTCTGAGATGGGACTATATATACTTGAATCTATCGCTTGTTTGCCCTTGTCAACGGAACGAACGCCGAGGGTGATGGGAAATGTGTGCTCCTGGCTGCTGGTAGCTTTGATGATTAAGCGGATTTCTTTCGGCTTCGTTAGGTTTGGCTATTTTGCTTTTTTTTAAAAGTGAGTTCTCCTTCGAATTTTTAAATACTTTCATAAGAATGATCGTTTTAATGATTGTTCTAAAATTAGAGAAGATTAATTCTCGTATCTTTTATTATTCGTGTGAATTATACAAACGCAATGATAAATTATTTCATCGAGTATAAATAAGAAAAAGCACGAGGTCACGCAGATAAGAATCAGGAGAAGAAAAATCTCTCGAAAAGTCGACGTAGCAATGCAATATATACATATGTATAGCATTTAAAAGAGTCGTGTCCTTTGACGCGCTGAGCTCCGTAACGGGATCGATGCGCGCCGACCTTGCAAAAAAAAAGCTTGTCTCTATCCCACTCACTCTCTCGGGACGACGGTAAACGCTTGCAGTACGTGCGCGACGTTTTCATTAGAAATTCGGGAGAGAGAGAGAGGCGAAAAACGCTCTCTCGGGCCTCTCAACTCCCTCCCCCTTCTTTCCTCTGCTGCTTTTATCGACTTGAATCTGCCTCGATAAAGGAACTCCGAGATTGCCTTGGATTTGACTGCTGATGGGATTTTGATTTTAATGGATTTTTTTTTTTTTGAGATTCAGCCTCCTTGAAAAGCTACTTTGAGGAACGATCTATTTTTCCACCGAGGTGTGAGAGAATTTGAATTTTTCGGCAATGCGGATTTTCCAAATGAGAATTCGTCGGTTTCTTTCTCGACTTTGGAAAAGTTGCTACTTTCGGTGACGAGATGCATTTTGATTTTTCTCTTTGAATTTTTATACGTTGACTGTACTAACTCTAACGAAATCAGACTGATATGCACTCTACGTAGGGAAAGTTTTTTTCCACGGTAAGTAACTCTGCAAAATAAAAATCCCTATTAACGTCATCGCGGGAGAAAGAGAGAGAGAGAAAAAAAAAGCGCGTCGGTACTTAAAGATAGAAGTATAACGCGACGTGTCGTTGGGGAGGGAAAATGAGAGGTGCGCGCGAGTGTGCTGCAAAAGAGAAAGCTAATTTAAGAGCATAATGCCTATGGCAAAGGAGCTTTTAGAGTGAAAAGTCGTTTCTCGCGCGCCAGGCGAAAAGGCAAACACATACACGCGAGAGAAAGAGAGAGAGAGAGAGACTCTTGGCAATTAGCCGTTGCCGTATAAATGTGTAGGTGTGTGAGATGGAGGCGCCCTTTGACTTACCGAACTCCATAACCACGAGGACGTTACCTTTCTGCGTTTCCTCTCTCCATCTATCTTTCGGTGCACACTCAAGGTTCTTTATCGTATTTCGCTGGGAAGATTACTTCTATGTGCGCTTCTTTTACAATTTTTACAGGTTTAATAGCATATCTGGATTTTTAGAGCGATGAGTTATCCAATCTTCTTTGGGGCATTGAGATTGAGATGTAGCTGAAAATACCCTGTATGAAATGTAGTACTGTGAATGCAGCTAAATTTTTTTTTTGGTCCAAATTTTTTTTTCAAAAGTTCCTTTCAAGAAAATCTTCACTAACTCTTTTTAAAAAGCTCTGCTTATGAAAATTCTTCAGCTGCTCTAGCTTTCAATGCAACTAAAAACGTAACGTTTTACTACCAAAAGTGAAAATACAAAGTATTTCAAAAAAACGGTTCAAATCGAAGATTGCAAGTGAACTCTTAATACGCTCGAGACATCAATTGAACCAGTAGATATATCCACCTCCCCCGTGAACTTTTTCCGTCTCATTCTATTTCTCGCTATATAGGAAAGTATATATATCCGCGCGCGAGCTATATGTATATACAGTCTGCGCATGTGGGACGTAAAATAGAAGATCCGTCGAAACAGCAGATTGGGCCGCGAGAGTGAATATAAGTGAAAAGCATAAACGTGTTCTCTCTTTCTCTGCCTCCACTTCCTCCACCTCCGTGAACTTTTATCTCTCTTTTCGGCGCGTCTACTTTTTACTACTTGCTGCTCCAACGTTTATTCATGACAAATTCACATTTTATTTTCACGTGGATTACGAAATTATGGAATTTCGTGTTTGTTTTGTTGAATCTCAAGGTATGAATTTTCTAATTATTCGACGCGAATGTGTTATTTTTGTAGTTGAAAAAAGTTCAAGTAGTATGAAACGATTGCGATCAGACATATCAATTTTTTACTGTAAAAAAGACGATTGAAGACAGTCATCGGCTTATGAATAGTGTAGAACGGAGTTTGTCTGCTTGCAATTTTGTAGTCTTTTCTTATTTTCTTGCGGTATTTTTATTTTACATGACAAATCACTAAAAGTACTTCTTCGTTCTTATTTCGGAAGAAGCTTTTAAAATGCTCTGCTGAAGTAGAAGAAAAGTTCTAAAGTAGACATTTTTATCCTAACAGAAATGGAAAAAAGGCATTCATTATTTAAGAAGCCAAAATAATGTTTTCAAATGCAGTCGGAAACATCTTTTTTTCAGTTTTTAGAATGGATAAATTAAACGAAATTTATATGCATCGAATCCAACGATTTTATTTCAATCACTAGTATGAAATAGAACACAAGTTATAACAATATTTCTTTAGAAAAGAAGCGGAAATCTGATACAATAGCTCCCTTAATTCGACAAAGACCGTCTGCGTCTAAGTACCATATATGTCCTTAGCGGAAAAAAAAGACGAAAGAACCCTCTTCTCCGCAACATATTACGCGAAGTGAAAAAGCACAGCTGCGATATCCCCATGGAAGATAAGCTCCACACGGAATAGTAAAACTTTTATTTTTTGCACTGTAGCCTCCCCATCTAATACAAAGATGTTTTGGATTTTTTCGGTGGTAATTTGCAAAAAGCATATAACCACTTTTTCGAATCTACATTTGTTTAATTAAAATACAAATAAAAATACATAAGCTTCGCTATGGAGAATAAAAAAGTATATTCAGCACGCGCAATATTAGGTGCAAATTCTAAAAAGTTAAAGTAGCGTAAATGAAAAGAAAAGCTCAATGGAGTGAGTAAAGTTAAGTCTTGAGGGAGAGATAAGGAAAATCGCCACTTAGCGGAGCGAGAAAAATGCGCTCTGTTGATTAAAGTCCTTATTTAGGACTCCTTCAAGACGCCACTGGATAAAATGCTAGGAAGAGAGAGGAAGAAAAAAAAATTTTTTTCTTTACCTCTTCTCTCTCGCTTTTTTCTTCGCAGCAATGTCATTACGTATTTAAAGCCACAAAAGCTAATGTTCATTCCTTTATATACAGCTGAAAGAAGCGTAGAGCTTATCGTCAAAAATTCATCTTTTCCTTTTTTCGTAGTCTAGATCTACATATAAGAAATATCTGCTTTAGACGAATTGGATTTTTCAACAAATTACGTCTTTTACCGAGAGAATTTCACATTTCGATCTCGTACTTCTCACCGTAACTTACATTTCCTCGCTCACGGAGATCCAACAAATTATTACAAAATCTCGGGAATTCTTTTCCTTCGCCGCTGCGAGAAACTCCATCCTCGAGATTAACTCAAAGCAGCGGAAAAGAATAATTTTTCGAGTAGTCGGCGAGCATTAGTAAAATCCTTTCGCGCTCGAGAAAATCGCCTCTTCTTTCTTTTCTCCATCTTCTTCTTCTTTCCGTCGTCAGTGGTGCTTTATTTATGTCAACGTAGCTTCGCCTTCATTTCGAATTCTCTCGCCAAGACAACAACAACAAAATAACGAAAGAAAAAAAAAGGAGAAAGACAGTCCTCTCGAGATTGCAAAACATCTACTTCGAACAAACGCATTCTACGTACGCTCTTTTTTTTTATCTCTACTGATCCCGAGAAGAAATAAACCTAAAAATAAAAGTTTCGCACGCAGGCTGATTACATCGCCGTGTGCTGACGTGCAAAGAAAAAAAAGTCCATTTCATCCTTGCGAGCGAGCGAACACTTAATACATAACACTTGCGAGCGGAGAAAACTTATCGTCCCTTCATTAAAGTCTACCACGCTCGTAAAAAAACAAAAGATGGAACGAAAAAAAAAAGTTGGAATATTACAAAGTTGCGGTTGTAAGTTTCGACTTCACTGAGGCCCTGTTGAAACTGCTGATGGTAATGGATGAGCTTTCACGAATAACAAAGTTTTTTTTTCCCCACGCTTATTTCGATCTTTTGACGAAGATTGCGGATAGATAGTTAATTTGTTCGAAATATTTGATTGATCAACACGTTGCACATTCCAATTACACAATTAAATTACTTTTTCGCCTTCAGAAACTTCCGACGCAATGATATACTCCACCCTAACGACTTGATTCTCTCGTCTTCCTTCTGTGTCGCTCGAAAACAAGCATCCCTCATCAAATCCTCGACTAAAAGAGCGAGTCATTCACGAAGAAGAGATAGACGGAAAAAAAAGAGATTCTCTCCTCTCCGTAAAAAAAAAAGAAGAAAATCCTCCAACTATACATCCTCTCTCTCTCGTTTGACCCACTTAACCCACATTTGGCGACCTGCATTTTTAAAAAGCTCTCGCGCGCGCGCCTCCCCGAAAAGTAGTAGTAGTAAAAAAAAAAGAAGAGAAAGAAGGAAATACAAGTAACCCTCCCCTAGTCGCGCGTCGACCACCACCACCGCACGCAGTTGTGCGCAGACGCGACACGCGTTGGGGGTTTCTCGTATCTATAGAGCGCCGAAAGCTTTTGCTCTCTCTCTCTGTCTAACTCTCAGTGCAAGTCGCGTCGCGACGCTGAACGTATCGTATATCCCGTTTAGTACTGATATCCGCATATATACGTAATACGCGCGCGTGATTATATATTTGTCTCTGTTTTTTTTCCGTTGCCGTTGTTTGCCAAAGTGCCGATTAATGTGATTGTTGTGTTGATTGTGTCTCGCGAAGTGTGATTCGTTTTGTGCACGAATGGTTTTTTCTCTCTCTCTCTCTTCGTTTTGAAGTTGTTGGGATGATGGTGTATGTGCTGGCGATACGCTCTGACGACTGCTGAGTTTTTTCTTCTTCTGAGATTGATGGTAAAAATCACTATTTATATTTGATGTCGGTAGTGGTTTTTCGTGGGATAACATGACACTAAGATGTATTCATTGTATGAAATGACTATATTGTGTGGAATTTTTGAAGATGGGATTGACAGAAATGATGAGGTTACGGTTGGTAAATTAATATTGTCCTTAAGAATGTGTTTATTAAGATTGAGTATATACGTCAGATTTGATAAAATATTATCAAAGAAGTTTCTAATCATGCTTAACAAACAGTCAAGGTATCAAATAATATATGCAAAATTTGACAAAGAGGAAAAGAAAATAAAAAAAAAAGTTATGATCTCGCCAAGCAAAATTTTAAATAATGATTGTTCTAATTACTTGATTGGCTATTAAAAGTAAAGGTTTCACAAATAGCTTCATTTAAAAGTAATTTCAAAGAAAAATCGACGGAACCGGGATAATCCCCTTTGGATAAAAATTAGCGAGGAGCCGAACGAAAAAAAGAAAAAAAGGGATCGTTTCATCGAGTTATAAAATTACGTAATTATAGCGGAAGCCCCAGCAAAGTTAAAATTGACACGTCGAAAAAGAAAATTCAATCAACACCCCTGGTCCCACATTAAAAACGGGCATCCCTTTCATCTCGCTCTCGCGTCATAATGCATGCGAGCAGCCCACCGAACTCTAATTAGCTCGAAACCTTTTTTTTATTTTTCAAAAAAATCTTATTCGCTTCAAGCGAGGTTGATTGATGAAATTCAATGTCGCGGCATTATCGGAGAAAATTTTGCGGCAAAAGAGAGCGAGAGAAAGACGTGCCGACAGAACGCAAATGAGCACTTCCTCTTTAATACTGCAACGTGTTATCGCTGCTTTAAAATGGATTCTTTTTTTCTCTCGTCGGAGCGAGCTTTTCTAAAGCTGACGTCTGGAAATTTTGTGGCTCTTCTTTTTGTTTCTCTCGCTTTGTTTATTGAAATATGAATTCGCATCTTTGGCTGGATTTGTGTATTTTATTAATTAATCGAAGCGCGTGCACGTAAACGAACGACAGACTATTTCAGATAAAAAAATATTTTCATTAGATTGAGCGTTTGAAGTACTCGTTGAAAAAAAAGAATGAAAAATCCAATAAACAAATATAAGAATTCGTTATACAGTGGCGCGAATTCCCAGTAATCCGTGTAAAATAAACTCGTCAACGCGCGCATATTTATTCCGCTTGGAAAAGCTCGCGACAGCGATCATTAGTCAAAAGCTTTATTTACCAAAGTATATGTATCCGCGCGAATGTACACGGGGCGCGCACGAGGAAACAGAGTTGTCGACCGCCACTGCAATTAAAATCATGGTAAATATGAATTATCTCGTAAATCAACCGCGATGTGACGAGCTTCACTTTTTTTTTCTATTTCGGAATTTCACTGATAGAGAGAGAGAAGCGCGCGCGAACATAATTCGGTTTGCAAACAGAAGCTTTTTGTTGTTTGTATACTGAAACCTCCCCTCTCGTCTCGTTCGTTGTATTTGTCGAAGTCGGTGAGGGTTTTGGAAATGCTGGCTTCGACACAGTTTACAGGTTTATTTGCTTGGCGAAACTTCGTGCTTTCCGTTTGTTGGATTTCATTATGTAAACGCTCCTGTGACGCATATTATTCCCAGCTTTTTGCATTGTTATACATAAATTAAGTCTCTTTTTTTTTCATCGCGTGATTGTAATGTTGATTAAGTTGTTAAATACGGAAAACGAACTGTAATAAAAAAAAAACAAGTACGAAATGAATTCGACGTTCGAGCGATAACACTGGCACGTCCATTATATTCCTCGATTTATTACGAAATTTTACGAGAAATACTTGCAACGGAAATCATCGTAAAATGAGGAATATGTAAAATTTATCACCTCGTATTCGCGTAATGATATTCCCAAACGTGTAAAAGAAAGACAAAAAAAGCAATCGAACGACAAAAAGAAAAATAAAATACCCGAAAATAGTCAAGAAGTGTAATTCTTCGGTCGAAAACTCTCTCTCTCGCGAAAGCCATTTACTTCGAGGGGAGAGGCGACAAATTTGCCTTTTAAGTGGGCGCCGCAGATTTATCGACGTTGGAGAGTCAGAGAACCCCTTGATCCTAATTCGCATAATACCCGAGCCAAACGCCTAATCTCGCGAGCAAATCGAGGATTCTCTCTCTCTCTCTCATCTACAACTCAAATATACGAGTTACGCCAACGGCCGATTTCCCAAAGTTTAGATCTTTATTGGCAAGTTTGACTTTGCTCGCGTCCGATTGTTGAATATCGTTCGCGCAATATCGAGGAATTTTCCGAATTAAACGAAAAATTAATATAAACGTACGCAAAAGGAAAGTCGTATTTTACAATGATAATTTACGGCCGAGAGAGAGAGAGAGAAACACATTTATTCACTTAACGCGAGGCGCAAATGTTGTTGATAAACTCGCGCAAATTTAATGGAGGGAAACGTACGCTCACGCGCGCGCGTTCGTTCGTTCAATAACAGTGAATTAACGCAATCAGAAGCTCGTTCCAACAATAAACAGAGCTCCAGCGCGCGCATATATATACGATTTCAATTTCACAATAGACAAGTAGATAATCTCTGGAATCATTCAATCTGCATTACTACAGCCACAACTCGCAATCTAATCTTTCAATTGAGGAAAGAGAAAAGAAACAAAATCTATTGTAACGCCAGTAGATTGACGTTATAAAAGGTCAGTATAGTGGGGTTAATTAGGTTCGCTAATTTGAGCACACACACGTACACACGTACACGCAGGTTGGTGTGTGAATGCATGTGGCCTGTGAATAATTGCGTATCGTTGCGCGTCGCCGCTGATAATGCCCCGAGAGCTGCTGCCATGTATGTGTATATACAACGCGTGTTACATTATCCGAGTTTTCATAATTCAGGATCAGTTTATGATCCTATCCCATATATATGTTATAGCTGGATAACAAACTGACAGCATCACGCTTGTATGACATCGACCTGCTGCGTGTCGTATTACGTTTTTTTTTTGTTGCTTGCGCGTAACGAGCTTTTTTTTAGTCGTTATCGATGGTGATGAGCGTGATTTTTTTTCCTCGGTGACGGTGATGGATATTTTTTATTTTTTGAAAAAATTCTTGGTTAATTTATTTTATTAGTTTTTTTTTTAAGCTGTCATCGGTCGTTCGCTAATGACGAATCGCACTGCAATTTTTAAAATAAAATAATCACACACACGATATTTCAAGCAAAAACCGCACTTTCCAATTTTTTTTCGACAGCAGAATATACGTCAAATTTTTTCTCTCCTCGCTTTCCAGTAGATGAATTTCAGTACTTTCGCAGTTAGTTATCGCCATTAATCGAGATAGGGACGTTACGAAAAAAAAAAGAAACTAACGAACGTTCGTCGTACTCGTTACTTCGTTTTCAGCATCGTCGGCGCCATATCAAGCAAATTCGCGCTGTACAGTGGATTTTCGAATTTTCGTTCAACGAGAGAAAGCGCGTACATACGTATATACGATCGTTATGGCTCGCGACGGCGCGAAATATACGACAGCCGTCAGCGTTTCGAGATTGACGTTGGCCCACGGCTATTCTCCCTTACACACGGCCAAATGTCGCCTGCTGCGCAAATGAAAGTCGTCTCGCTTTGCGCCACTACTACCCACCCGAAAAAAAAAGAGTTGATTTCCGCGACAACAAAAAAAAATTTTTTGTTTGTTTCCTATATGGTTCGTGACAAATTGCACTCGTTACTTCTTTTGTTTTTTATGTATTGCTTTTCTGACGGATATAGATATGGAAAAAAAAAATTTTTTTTTTCTTGTTTTGCTGACATGGAAAATGTAACTTTCGACACGTAGTCCGACGAAACTCGAACTGCACTACTGATTCGTAAAAAAAAATGTATTTCGTTGGGCTGTCATTATCTTCGCAGAGAGAGAGAGAGAGAGAGAGAGAGAGAGAGAGAGAGAGAGAGAGAGAGAGAGAGAGAAGAAAAAAGGTGTATTACGCTTGGGCGATAACGCGAAATTAATCGTGGCAAGCGGCCAAAAAGTCGCCAAGAGACAAATTACTAATCAATAGAAGCGTGCACGGGACTTCGCAGCCACATAGCCGCACAGTAGCGCGAAACGACGCCCGCGGGTACGTTTACAGGCTGCAAGCTTAATCGTTATACGTTGACGCGCCACGTGTTTGTTAAGCGATTGTTTTGCAAACAATACGTTCATTTTTTTCCAACCAATAAATTCGCGCGAATACGTATGTAAATTTTCATTTTTCCATCAAAATATACATATGGCCAATTCCACGAAAAAACTGCCGTAATTTGGTAGCGTTTTTTCAAAAATTCAAACTGCGGGTACGCTCTCAATTTTAGGGTTACGCGGCTCTACGAAGCATCAAAAGTTTCGCAATCCTCTTGCCCACCCTCTCC
>JAWWMK010010399.1:0-24735 GCA_035047105.1 Galeopsomyia nigrocyanea
TGGGCTCAGATTGTAATAGCCCAAAATTTCTTTGGCATTGTATTGAATGATCTTTTCGAAATCTTGATTGCCCATTTTGAAAAATTGCTTTTTCGCCATAGCCTTGAAAGAAAGGAAATCTTTATCATTACACGTGAGATAAATAGTTCGTTTTTATTCGCGTTACCGAGTAAAAATACGAGGCCATCCCGATTGTTGTGACCCACAAGACAAGGAATATGAATACCCTTATCTGCAGCCTGATATCGGTCAGTAGGTACAACAGGGTTTAAAGATTTATCGTCAATTCCCGGACCAAATGGCTTGTGATCCTTGAAAAAAGCAACAAACTTATCTTAATATTGTTTTTTTTTATATTGAAAAGCGCAACTCACCACTTCTTGCCAAAGACGTAAACCAGCATCCAATAACTCAGCGGTGTCGAGAGATTTCAAAAAATTTTTTTATTTCTTCGGAGTCTTGCAAATTTTTACCGAGTAAAGAGCAGAGTCTAAGCACATTTTTTCTCGGTTTTTCAACAATGGTCCAAGTATTGTATGCTGTACTACTTTGCATTATTATTTTATGCATTAGACCTCAAAAAAACCACAAAATAATAAAAATAGTGTAGCTATTAAAGTAGTTCAATGTTTTCATGTAAAAGTTACCCTTTGTCAACGGCGACATAGCTAAGTAATGGGCTGAAGAACCTCCGCTAGTATAGCCGCCGAAAGTTACGTTACCAGGGTCGCCGCCAAATTTTTTAATATTCTGTTGTACCCATTGTAAAGCCATCACTTGATCTTTGAGACCTTGATTTCCTGGAGCAACTGAGTCTTAAATCCAAAAATCCTGCCACAACATTATTTCTAGATAAATTTTCTAATAAATAATTGCCATTTGAAGTAAGATTATTGACAATTACCTAAGAGGCCGATTCTGTAATTAATAGTAACCAAAACTACGTCTTTCCAGATCAAGTAATCCGGTCCATAATACATATCACTAGCATTACCAATAGCAAAATTTCCCATATGACTCCACACCATAACAGCTTTTCTCTCATTTTCATTATTGATCGAGCGTGTGAAAACATTCAAATGAAGACAGTCTTCATCGAACGAGGTGATCCCCGAAAAAAAGTCATATTGAAAACATGTAGGTCCATAATTTTTGCAGTCGAGCGTCCCTGTCCATCGTTTTTTCGGTATCGGGTCCTAAAATTAATCATTAACTACGTCAGGCAATAAAAATTATCATTATTTTTCCATTACTCTCTCATTAATGCTTAAAGTATCACGCAAAGTCGATTTTTTATCACTTTTTTTTACTTCAATTTAGAAGCTAAATTTCACTCTCGATATATGGCGTATTGCAGAATACTAAAAGTCCCAAAGTTATTTAATCATTTTATAAACCGATAAAATTTGAAATTATTTACCTCGAATCGCAAGTCACCTACGGGTGGTTCTGTGTATGGAATGCCCTTAAAAGCGTAATAGTCGAAACCATCCTCGTGCTTTTCAACGAGACCGCATATGTGACCGCTTTGTAATTCTACGACGGGATCAGTCATTATTGCCGTTCGACCATAGACTAACTGACTTGCGGCATCTTTGCACGATATAAAAAGGTGACCTGACTGTGACAATATGACTTTTATCGCATCACTTGACTGTCAGAGAATAATTTAAAAGTCAATTATTTTGACAGTAAATAAATTGAAAATCAATGTTTTTCATCCTTAATTTGTAATCGATTTGCAATTGGTTGTCGTAAAAAAAAAACGGACACAATTACATTTACTATTTTTACGTCTTCCTAAGAAAGTATAGTGATTTTGTCAATATACTGGCATTTTTAGCGCATTTCGCGCATCTCAAAGATTTTTTTCATCCGGCTTGACCAAATACCGTTCAATCACAAAAACGTTAACCAATCGCGTGAAGTCATCAAATGCTTCAGAACATCCGACTACTAATTTTTTTTAAAACGGGATGAACGTATAGAAATCACGTGAAAACTCTGACATCGATAGAAACGAAAATTTGATTTTTGTGATTTCTTATGATCTTTTGGAATTTATTAAGAAACGGAAAATGATAGCGTTAATCTGACTTCAGAATCCAATTTTACAGTTCAAAATACGTCGGAGACCTTATTTTGATTTTTTTCTAGTCGAAATTCTGGCCCTTGCTGAATTTTGAAAACGCATGTTTCATTAAACATGTCATACTTGCAATTTCATTATTTTTTATGCGCTGTTATATTTTAAAAAGCTCTAGCAAGGTAGAAATTCCGAGTAGAAAAAAAATGGTTTCCCACGTATTTTGAGCCGTAAAATTCGATTCAAAAGTCAAATTAAGGCTATTGTTTTTTTTTTTTTGTTTTCTATGAAATTCCAGAAAACCATGAAATATTATGTTCTTTTATTTGCAATTGTTTTTTAGAGCTTCTATGAGCGAAAAAGGGGTGCCACAAGCATTTTGTCGCGACAGGCTCAAGATTTTTCTCAATTCTATATATCAAATGCTAGGAGTAACAACGTCCTCTCAATTTGAAAATTCGGTAAAAGCCACGCCGAATCGATGCACTTTTTTCATGGAATTCGCCATATACGTTCACGCACCTGCATAATCAAATCGGTCTCAGGACAAATCCTCAGGAATCCATACACGCCGTATAATTCGGCTCATCAGCGACGCGAGGCATTAGTGGCAGAAATTATGCGAACTCGCGCGAAATGCTATAATATTTATCAATAGCTTACGCGGTTGTACAGCTGACGAAGGCCATTGTGACGAATGAAACGCACGCGGAGAGACAAGCAAATGACCCGCAGCTGTGTTGGTGATAACGATTATACCGTTACTCAATTTCTGCGCGTGGCCCCCGCAAAACGCATTTACACAACGACACGCAGCTGGCCGTTTCGTTATACATATATATTATATACACGCGCGCGACATATTCGTTCCGCGTTTGAATAGAGTTGGCTTTCGAACGATGCTATCATTCGGATCACGTTTTTTTTTTGGAATTTAAAGGGCCGATGCTTGTTTGTTGATCTGCGCGAGGGACGTTAAAACTGGTTATTCAATTATTCGATATAAATGCAATATATCTGGCTTAAGTTATTTATCTACAAATTGGAACGGATGGCATAAAAAAAGTAGTGTCGAGAAAAAAAAATTATAATACGTTGGAAATCATATTAGAAAGAGGGGATACATAAATAAACTTCTGGAATAAATGTAGAAAGGGAAAGAGTGGGAGAGAGTGTATATTCAATCAACTGTACTTGCAAATAAATATATGGACTCTGCGGGCAATCGGAAGACACATTGAAACGCAATAAAGTTCAATATTTTCGTTTGGAATTTACGATTTCTAAAACTATTAGCTGTTCTACCATTAGTAGGTGGCTACATATATTCACAATATCCAATTGAATATCTATTAGTTTCGGAAATAAATCACTCGAACGCAAATTATTACCGTTAAAATTAAATTGTATAAAATTGAAGTACCAATGATAGAGTCATCGAACCATTGAATCTTACAATAAACTATTTTTGTTACATATATTTAAAAAATCACGCTCTCACCCAACAATCTTCGAAATTTTGAAAATAAAGGCGCTCGTTTGATTTATATATCGTCTCAACATTCAGTCACCGCCGAAATACGTGCGCGTTTAACTTGTTTACAGCTACGAGGATTTCTCACGCCTTTAGAGTATAGAGCACGAAATGCAAGTGACGCGCGCGCGAGAGAGGAACGTCGCAATCACGCGCGCTCGTAGCTCACAGTGGAAGCAGTCAACGTGCGACGCGACCATGGAATTTCCTTATTCAATCGGCGCTTCCTAATGAAATTCATGCTAAAAGCGAGAAATAACTGCCTCAGCATTTAGGAATGAAACTCGGTGATTTAACGTTGAGAGCCAATCGTCGACACTAGCTAAATAATTTATGAACTCATGGTTGGATAAATAAGGATTTGTCCGTGAGAAATATTTGCTTATGTCGTGTTAGATTCAATCAAATTTCGATTGCGCTATAGCGCGTTCTTTGTGTTTTGTTTTATAGTTGAAGTTTGGGATTGTACTACATAATTTTACGTCACTCTTTCCTTTTCGAAGAGCGAGTCGAGTTATTTGTTATTTCGAATTTTCCGAGTTGACAATGATTCGACTTGACGCAATATTTTGCATTAATAATGTTCTTTTTTTACGAGGACACTGTCGATCAGTTTGATAGATTAGATATAGCGATACGACGAAATGAAATTCGTGAAAAGATAAGATTGCTTTTACGCGGAAAACACGCGCCGAGTTTGATGATAAAAATCACAACAGAAGGACTAATCATTTAATAAACAAAAGTCGAGCTCGAGAGCGAAAAAAATAAAATAAAATAACGAGATATTGCAAATGAAAAGAATACTCGTCTTTCTCATATTTTATTCAAGATGAATTTCAAATAAGCTTCGCCAGCCAAGTTATTCTCGCGTATAGCTATCATTTCGTGACATTTTTTTAGCTTTTATATCAGTTGCATAAAACATCAGAATCCACTCAACCACGTGCGCACGCGATAATTCTTTTTTGTTCATTCCATGCATGACCAACGAGATTAAAGTCAATAATATCAAATCTAATTTCCCGAGCAAAATTTATGAACCTTATACTCGCTGAAAAAATTCACCACCTTCGCGTGAAAAAAAAAATGCACGCGTCAGCGAATAAATTAGCCTACCAAATAACAAGACGGGAAATAAATCGAAGCGCGTCGGTGGTATATGGCGAGTTCTTCTCAATCAGAGCTCAATTGTTCGCTCCGAGAATTTCCAATACGTGACCCTACTGCATCTTCTTGCGCGCGCGCGAGTGAAAAGTCTATCGGGAGTTCGAAATCACACGAAGAGGTCAAAGGCGCCGTGCGGAAATGCAAATGAGATTGGCTTCGAGAGGCAGATTGTTCGGCTATCTATTAATTCGATCGAGAGAGTGAGAGAGAGAGAGAGAGAGAGAGAGAGAGCTACTCCAACACCTTTTGCATCGGAGTTGCTGATTTGCTCACATACGTGAATCCGGAACTGATACTTCACGAGTGTCATTGATGTATTCGATCGATCGCGCGGAGGCGTTATTCCGACGAAATCGCGGGCGTTCTTTTCCGCTGTACATTTTTTATTTCACAGCTGTCGTTTTGTTCGATTCCTAGCAAACGATTCTTGCGTTGTTGAGAATTACAGTTATTTATTGTCAAACATTGACGTAGTAAATTTTATGAAAATTAAGGAATTAGCCTGTTTATCGTGCGTGTTAATGAGAAAAAATTAATTGGTCAAGAAAGTCTCGTTCTCGAGTAAACCTCGTTGTGATTTATGTCGCAATTATAGCGCGTGTCACGTAATACGACAACGCACGTTCGGCAGTGAAATAACAACGAATCGTAGGAAAATAATGACGTTTTGACCTCCTTCCCTCTCGACCCAATTAAGAATTAACGATAACTAATGGCGAACTAAGGGTCGAAGAAGGCTATATGCAAGAAAGCCCGGGTGTACGTCTGTATATAGGACAAGCATGAAAAACTTTCAACGTAAACAAAATGCGATTTATTAATGGCTGCATTATGCGGGATGTCGGGCAAAAGTGATTGTTATCCGACAACCTACTCTCAACGGTCGACGGGTCACAATGTCGGATAAATTTTTCGAAAAAAAAAAAAAAAAAAAGGGAAATCTTTGATCGTTGTGTTTGCTTCAATAATATTGAAGACGGATAAGAACTGTTTTACGTCATACTTGGTTCTTTGCTAGTTTGCCCTATTTTTTCTTCTAAGGAATGCAGTAATCTGCAGAATATTATCATAATTAACGTATGAAAATGAATGTGATCAATGATGATTTGTTTGAAAGCAAGTGTGTGAATAATTTTACGAACCACAAGTCACCTATCGGTGGTTCTGCGTATGGAATGCCCTTAAAAGCCCTTAATAGTTAAAATCATCCTTGTGTTTTTCAATGAGACCGCATATCTGACCACTTTGTAATTCTACGACGGGATCAAATATTATTGCCGTTCGGCCATAGACTTTGTGAAATCTGCGTGATCTTTTATAGCCAGTTCATTAATTTTTTTTTTCATTGCACAATTTATTTGCACGATATAAAAAAAAGGTGACCAAACTGTGATAATATGATTTTTTATCGCATCACTTGAGTTACAGGGAATCATTTAAAAGTCAATCATTTTGACAGTAAGTAAATTTAAAACTAATGTTTTTTTTTTATTATTGACTTTTAATTGATTTGCAATTGCTTATCGTAAAAAGAAAAGGATATAAGTACATTTACTATATTGCGACTTCCTGAGAAACTATAGCGATTTCTTTTAACATGCTTGTTCAAATATTTTTTATAGTGTTATGTATAATTAATTTTACCAACAAAAAAACTTTGACCGTATTATTTGCTCCTAAGGACGGGTATATAAAATACTTTTGCGTCATAGCCGAGTCTCTACCGATTTTTTTTCTTTTATAATAACGGAGAAGAAGGAAAAAACTAATTAATCGACGCGCAGCTTTAAACAAGATCGCGATTATGTAACGGAGACTTAAAGTCGCTATCTCTTGCGTAAAATTGCCGCGGTAACTCTTCTTTATTAACGCCGCTCGCCTGAAAATAACGAGCAATTTTTCTTCGAATTGCATGCGAAGTGGTTATATCGAGGAAATAAACAATACCTGACCTAGATATTTAATACACGACAGCTAACGTAAAATCCGAAAGTAGAAATTATATTGTGTATATTAAAACCAAACAATTTTATTACTTTTTCATATGCAAGTTGATAAAACTAATATCTCGAAAAATTATCGAATCGCTTATAAAAGATAAATAAATAAATAACTGGAAATTATTTTCTAAAATGTATATTTATAAAAAAAAAGAGTACAAAAGTCATTGCTATCGCATAAATCGAAGACAACGAAGCGTAAAGGACTCGCCTACGAGGAGAAAAAAAATAAAAGTAGAAAAGAAGAATTCTGCAAAACAGCATCTTTGCACAGTAGTATCCGTAGAGAGCAAATTCTTTCTTCTTCATTCCTATCCACGACGCCCACTCGAATGATAGGAACGAGAGAAAAAACGATAGCAAGGCAGTGTTATAACGCGAAAAAAAAATGCCAAAGCGCTCGTTCGTCCGGAAACTTCATTAAGAGCCTTGATTACTCAAAGATCTCGTTGCTTATTGCGTCTCTCTCTCTCTCTCTCGCTCTCTCTTTCTCTCTCACTCGTCGAAACGAACTTTCCTACTGCGTTCTGCTACGCCTGCATCATTGGACTTTAAAAAAAAGAGAAAACTTCACTCGTATATTTGATATGGTCGTTCTATTATTACCACACCCGTTGACTCTCTTTTATAAACTTTTTCAAAATGTATTTTTAACTATAACGCGTGGACGAGCTTATCGATCTTGATTAATCTCTGCGGTTTTATTAAAAAGAGAAAAACAATTTTTTTTTTTTAATATCATCTCGAGTGAAAAAAAAATGGCTGAAACCTTTCAGTAATATTTTCCAGCGGATTTCTTTTCACAAAGGAAGATATACAGCGAATAAAAACGGTTTTGTAATTAACGTTGGAAATAAAAATGCTTTTACACACGCAGAGTGCAATACTACGTTGCTATTTTTTTTTCTTTTTTGCAAATCCAGCAAGAAAAGAGTGGAATCGTAAGTTTGAGTCTTTTTTTTTTTCAATGAATTTTTGTGCACTATGCAATGCAAGATCTATCTCATAAACGCTCTTTCTCAACAAACCTTTTCTTTAACATTATTGTAAGAGCAACTATTATAGCTACACAAAACACAACTCAAGATTTTTTCCTTTTGTTTCTCTTTAATCATCCGCAAAACAAAAAAAAAACAATAACAACTAGCATTGAACCTAAAACAAGCACGTAATAACAGCGAAACAAAGTACTCCATCTCGCAACTGAAAGAAGTATTACAAAAAAAAAGAAAGAAAAGGCAAAAAAAAAAAAGAAAGAAATCGATCGTTGAAAAACTCAGAGCAGCGCAGATTTGCGCGCCGCTTACACCCTTGACTCTCAAGGATTTCCATTTGGGCGGTCCATTCAACGCTCGGAAAATCCTAGAAGTCGCAATATATACGCGCGTGAGTGGCGGCGCGCGTGTCGAGACAAAAGTATACGGATGAATGAAGGGTAAAGAGAGCGAAAGACAGGTATACGACGCGGCTTGAAAAAAAATAATGAAAGCAGACACAAAAGGGGATGTACTATCATACGTTGTTTCGCGCTGTATATATACATCGATAAAATACGCCACACATACACAAACACGAGTGGCCGTCGAGATAAATGATGATCTATCCCCCCGCTTCATTATCGAAATCGAGGGAGAGAGCTAGCCAAGGATATCCTTTGTGTTTGCTGCCGCGAGATTTTTTAGTGATTGATGGATTATTGATATTTTCTTGCGCTTGACAGACTGATGACGGTACTATCTTTCTTTTCCGTTCTGTTTCAGATAATATAAACTCATCAATTTCATTCGCTGCTGTCCGAAGAGGTATAGGAGGCCTGCGCAAATCAACGTCTCGGTCTCGGACAGGACGTTATACAATAATTTTTTTTTTCAAACAGGTAACATTTATTTTTAGCCTCTGTATTACGTATAATATATACATCGGAGCGTATAAAAAAATATGATTCACGAAGTAATCTTTTTTTTTTCTTCCACGGGAAAAGCGCAATTCTATTTTTAGTTCGAGTTGCACATGAATTTCCAACGAAGTCGTGTGTCAAGTGCATATGGAGAATAGATATTTTACCGTATATGCGCGGCACAGGCCGAACAAAGATATAGCTCGGAGGCAATCGTCTTATATGATTGATTTACTTTTTACACGGCAAGCAGCAGTAGACACATACTACAGTAATTAGTCGTACATCCAAGAGACAAAGAATTGAATTTAATTGCATACGAAGGATTATTTTTTTGTTTTTCTTAATAAAATGGTCGGGAACCCGCACATATATATACATATAGAATGGTTTCATGCAAACGTCAAAGTAATAATATGCGCGCCTACATTTGATGTACACAACACATGCGACGAATATATATGTACAGAGACGATACAAAAAAAAGGGGGTACAGTAATAAAGAAAACACGATGCGACGCCGCGACGTAAAAATTCTTTGTACGACGTATAAATCACGAAAAAAAATATATACAGAGGAATATGTATATATTCGCCGATACTAAAAACGCGCCCGACAAAAACATATCCACACACACAGACACATACGAGCGAAAAAAGCTCGGGCGCAATCAAAGTCCCAACGTCTGTGTAAAAAAAAAAGAGGCCGGCAACATCTGCGCAATGCATAATATTCTCGAGGATTCGCGTGTGTGCACGGCGGGTCGCTCGCCAACTTGGAGCCCCGACGCGCGCGGTCGTCGTTCCACTTATAAAAGCTTGGCGAATATCCCTCGCGTGTGTATGTGTGTGTAAGCGCCTCCTCTCCGCAAGTGTATTACGGGGGCGAATGGTTTGCGATTATATTGGCCCGCTGCGCGCGAGTGGCCCATTTTTCCTCTTCTCTCTCACTGGCTTCTTTGATTCTTATGTAATTATTATAGTTGTGCGCGATAGAAGAAGTAGTACACTTAAGTAATTGTTTGCTTTTGTTGTGATAAAACTTGCGATTTACTTTGCAAGTTTTATGTCACGTGCCCTCGAGGGCTGGCGGATTTTTCCGCTCGGCTGATTTATAATGTATCGCTTAGTTTTGTCTCTTCTTGCGCGGCTTTGAACGATATTTTTCTGAGAAATTAGTTCGAAAAGTTTTGTCGGGAAATATATTCTAGCGGGGGTGTTTGTTGTACGGAATTAAAATTACTTTTTCCACGGTTTTTTTTTTCTTTTTTTTTTATCGTGCAATTTTAATTTACTTTTTTAAGTACACTCCGAAAGCTGGAAAATTATATGACCGCGAGGGATTTTAATTCTCTTATATTTTAACCAACGCGTCTATTTTGATTAGGACGAGCAAGGTTTTATTTCTGTAAATAAAATTTTAGATGTACGAATAAAAGGTATATTACGAAGGTGCGCTCTTGAAACGTCAATTCGTAAAAAAGCCAACGTTAACGTCTTTACGCTGAAAACTTTCTCGCGCAAACAGTACGTGTTTAGTATCGTTGCGGCAATAAAACATCGCGCTTATATATACACTACAAACACAGAAACATATAAAAAATTTTATATCGAAAGCTCGCTCGCGAGTCGTCTCCTGAAAATTCAGTATAAGCTTTTTCTGATAATAATTTTCCAGTGTTCTTATCGCTTCCTACACACCTCCTTCTCCTCCTCCTTCGTCGAAAAAAAAATTACCGTGATAAACTTTTCAATCTCGCTCATTTTATGTGGCTTCGCGAGTAAAAGAAAAAAAAAGTGAAACTTCCGGGCTGCCGGAGAATAAGCAATAATCGCAAATGACGCAACAACAAAACGAAACAAACAAAAAATAATCCGTACCAGTACAATCAGCGAAAACAACGCGCCTCAAACAGCCCATTGACCCACTTTTAACAAAAACACATACGAGCGCGCATTGCTGCAACGAAAAATTAACATTTATCCGGGAATTTCCAGCGAACCCGCAGAATCCGTTTGATTTATGAGTTAATTATGTGACGGTTGTGGGATCTTCTTCTTTTTTTTTCTGACACAAATCTCTCAAGGATGAATTTATCATGCGGCCTCTCTCTCTTTCTCTCTCGACTTATAACGTTTGCGTATATTTTTGATTTTCAACAGCTTGCCCTGATGTCCGTTCGTCCCTTATGTGTCTCCCTCGTCGTGATTTATCACCTGACATTTCACTTTTTTTTTGTATATCTGACACGCGCTGTTAATCAAATGTGAGATGGGCCGCGTGCGAGCAGCACGAATCGAACCAAAAAAAAAAATCATCCTTGCGAGTGGCAGTGAAGTAAACACGTAGCGAACGACGCACGAAACTCTGATATTTTTATTAATTATAATAAATGGGTTAGCGTAACGAATAGTGCAGCATTCAATTTAACGCTCGATTTTTTCCGATCGTTTATTACGGAAACGAAACACCTCGTAATTTTGTTCGTTAACTTAACTAACCCCGCAAGGACAGTAAAGCTCTTATTAAAAAAAAAAAACAATTTATATTCGTTATCCGTTCATTTGTGCGCATATGAAACAACATTAGCAAACTACTACTTCAACGCATCACACTCGTAAATATCCATGAGGACAAAAATAAAAGGAAAGAAAGAAAGACCATGCCGATAAACTCATCGTATTCCCGCCTTCCATAATCATAAACTCCGAAACTCATCGTCGAGAAGTATATATATAGCTATAAGCATTAAACTTTGGTCACATATCAGCAATTGGGAGTAATGAAAGATATACGAACGAGAAAGTAAGAAAGAGACAAATCGATCCACGGCAGATAAAATCCGTCTGAAATTCCATAAGGGAATTCGGAAATAGGTCAAACGGCGCATTACAGTCACCCTCCTCCCCCGTTATACCGCAGTTCAGGGACGCGTGGTACGTTACTCCAGTTTTCGGTGCGGTGCTGGTATGCTAGCGCCAGCGTCTTGCGGTGTGTAAGCCAGAGAGAAAGAGAGAAACTCAATGGAATGCGTGATCGTTCTATCTTACCCTTCCTTCCTAACGACGTCGTTCTTTTTAGACTACTCGCTTATCGCGACGAGTATATCTACTCTACTAGCGCGCTTATTCTCTTTAGCCTTTTGTTATCGCACAATGCAATGCGCGTTGAGTGATAAAGGAGGAACGGGTTTAATGTTGTCTAATGTGTCAAAGTTTTTTTTTTTACAGTTGCGGAGGATTAGGCTTGTGATTTATTGCGTCGTTATAGCGAATTAATATTTGTCTTTCTCTTTGACCTTGCAAGCTCTACGCAAGGTATAGTGTGAAATAATTAAATTCGTTCGATGCGAGGTTTCGGTGAACGGAAATTCTTTTTGATACACGAATATATTTAGTTTCAATCGAATTCAGGTGTCGTAACACCTGTTGCAAATCGATATTTATTTCATTCTATACCTCGCGATTTCAATCGAGGAGAAAGCGAAAAAAGTTAGCCAATCTTTTGAGTTACAAACTGGCAGCCTCCCGCACAATAGCGATCGCGTTGCTTACCCCCCCGACAACAACTTTCTTTTCTTTTAATTTCAAAGAGCGCGCGAATTGTGTGCACAAAGGGAAGCGGTATATACGAATCGAGAGGAAGTGTATCCACTTTCTCGTGTTGAAGTAATTCAAAAGTTTTTCACGAGCTCGCCAGGCGAAATCTATTCTTTCATTCTTCTATCTCTCTCTCTCTTTTTTTGTTATACTTCGACTACTTTACGCATTTTCTCTCTTCTTGTACATCTCGATAATCCTTTTTCTATTTAATTTATCTCTGTCTGTTGTACGTCTACGTTTTCATTTATCTTTTCTTTTTTTCGGTACTTTTTTTTTCATTAGCCACTTTTTTAATTCAACTTGCACTCCACTTTTCCACTCCACGTAACGTTTTCTTTTCCAACTCGAATAAAACTGCCTCGCGCGTTCAACTTAAAACCAGCCCACTTCAGTTTGTTGCCTCTTTTTAATACTTTTATCCATTACCATTTTCCAAATCCCTCTTATTCTTCGCTCAGGACGGTTATCCCTCTTATTGTTGTAACTTCTTTCATTTTCCGCTTATATTTTCTTTTTCTTTCTTTCTTCGCGCCGAAGTTGAAAAATATGTACGGATATATTTTTCGAAGGTGGGAATGAAAGACACAACAATGGTTTTTGTATTGTTTGTTTTTTATATGCGAAATTTTATCTTTCATTAGTCCACAAATTCGCGTCTTCTATTCTGGAATCGTTTTCATTTTTCGGATTTTATTTTTATCTTTTAAGCAATAACTTCTTTTTCAAAAGCTCAACTGTAGAATGATTGAACTTGATGATCCACGAATACGAAATTATTGTAAATCATGTATACTACAATTGTAGACGTAAAAAAATAATCACATTGAAATTCAATTACATTGAAACCAAATCAATAATCGATTTCATAAAATTTTCTCTACGTATCAGCCCATTAAAAAAATTTTTTTTTTCTTTCGTCGCCCACGAATCCATAAAAGAAAAATGAAATTCAATTTCCGATTTATCTCGATGAAACACACTTGAAAAAGCATCGGATAGAAGAACCGATAGAATTTAGAAAAGAAGAATAAAAAAAAGCATAAAAAAACGTCCAACGCGTATTTCCCGAAGAAATCATGCTCACGTCGGCGCGATCTCGGAAATAACGAGGAAGTTAAGAATCGGGTATATCACGAGAGCAGAGAGAATGAGAGAGAGAGAGAAAAAAACGAGCTGACATCCGCGTCGTTTCCTTCGACTATTTCGAAAGTAGTAGCAAGTCTTTGGGTGAAAGTGTGAGGTGCAGGCAGGAGGGTGGCATCGTAGTGTCTAAGACGTGGGAGTGTGAACTTTCCTTCTTTCTTCTTCTTCTTTTTTTCTATTTGCCCTCGTTCGGAGATCGGATGAGCGTGATATTGCAAGAGAGACCGAGAGTTGGCTATATATTGTGAAAACGAATCATAGATATATATGTAGCTTTTTTGCCGATCGACGATCACTAATAGCCTTGGAACTTATTGGAGTGCGCATTTCTCAAAATGGCCGGAGATAAAACCCCCCCAAGAGTGACCTGATTTATCCAGTTTTTTTTCTTCTTTGTTTTCGGTTGGGGGGAGAGAGAGAATCAACAATAAAAGTGCGATATTTACTTCGCGTTTTCGATGTTGTGATTGGGAGAATTTTTTTTTATTGTAGATCGATCAAAGTTTTTTAATTAATCACGAGCTATAAATTAGTAGAATAAACGATGCTATTAGAAGATTCCGTTCGTACGATAGTTATATATTTAATAATGACAGTACTTTTGCCACTTTGCGAAATTCCAAGTCATTAAAGTTAATGGACCAGCAATTAAAGTTTGAAAGTCTCTCACTCTCTCTCCCTCTTTTAACGTACTACACTCGACGAATCAAATGAAATGGATTGTTATATACTTGCTGGCGGACGGAGGGAGAGCTTTTGAGAATGATGAAGTACACAAGGTAGTTGAACGAGTAATTACAAGGAGGGTCGAGATCGTTAATTGTTTTTTTTCTCTTTCCAAATATTTTTACGTATATATACACATTTTTTTCTCGCTTTATCGCTCGCGTCTAACGATGCGAAATCGGCTTATTACAACAAAACTTTCTCACACTCGCGCCAAGGTATACGTGATATCCAAGGAGTTTGATAACAAAGCAACTATAGGGAGAGTTAGCAAAAGTTGTCGGTTTCAATTTCCAGCTCGAAGTTGTGAGTAGAGAGAGAGAGAGAGAGAGAGAGCAAACTACGCGCGTATATAGTAACTTCTTCGTTTTTTTCTTTTTTTTTTGCTGCTCATGCGAGAGCGTTAAGTACCGCGACAGGTCTTTTAAACGCGAAAAGTACTCGACATAAGTGCAAGTTTTCAACTTGCCGAGGCTTGTTTCAATTCGCTACTGCTGCTGCTTACTTGCTGTCTTTCTCATACCGAAGCATATATCCCTCGAGTATTGTTTAAGCTGCGAAAGCTTAAACCCAAGCTGCTGGCTTTTTCTTTAGTTGCCTCTGCTACACACGAGTACTTTTCATTATTTCCGACGTTCAATGTCGAAAAGTCGTTTATTCTGTAACGATTTTAGTGAGAAAATTTTTCGTGTATATCTTCGATTAGTTAAAAAAGTCATCTGTCGATATTAATCTTCAGCTGTAAATTTATCGGACGCTAAAAATAACTTACGAAAAAAAAATTATTGACATTTTTTTTTCAACACATGCAGCCATATAGCCATCGATTATCGCGCTCGCGAAGCTATAATTAAACACTTCAAATTGTACGCACACGAGACACATATCGAAGGCCTCCGACCTCGAAAATATCGACAAGCGCGTTAAAAGTATCCGCGCGTCGTTCGACACCTTTGCGACTCGCGAAATTGCAACGCAGCGCCAAAGGCCGTAGAGCAAAACGGCAAAAAAAAAAAAAATTTTTTTTCTCGCTTGCCTTTGTACGGTACATATACAGTACGGCATACACAAACGAACGAAAAAAAAAGAGAGGTGCGAGAAAGCAAAAGCCAATTGACTGCGTTATATACGACAAAGAGAGCGTTGCGTGAAAAATTGAAAAGGATTAAAAAGAAACTCAGCTGCAGGAGAGTGAAAATATGGTGTCGATGAAATTTTTTATCTTTATGTGTGTGTGTGTGTGTGTGCTCTCGAAGCGTTTGTTCAATGATTAAACGGCAAACGCGCAACGCTCGTTTAATCGAGATTTATCAAGGTCTTTTTCGCGCTGATACGCGACACTGAACAAAAGAATTTTTCAGCGACGAAAAAAAAAAGGAAAAAAAAACGATATCATAAACAGGAATTGACGACAAGAGTTTCATTGCAAATATTCGCCACGCCGTTGTTGCGGCTTTCATTTCCTCTCGCGATATAATCCAATTTCCCCATCCAGCAGCAGCAGCAGATGCTTCGTAAAATAAATAAAAAAAAACAGCTGTGGATTGAAACTCGTGCGAGCGAAAGAGAGAGAAAGTTTCTCTCTCATTGCGAGAGCTGAATGTTTCATTTTGACATGTTTGCAAAGCTCGTGACGAGAGTAAGGTACGCGCACGTGCGTGTGTGTTGTTTCGAAACACTCGCGTTGGGCTTTTATAACTTTGCTAACGCGATTACGTAGCTGCTCAACTTTGACGTTTTCCGTGTGGCGAGAGAGAGAGCGAGAGAGAGAGAGAGAGAGAGAGAGAGAGAGAGTGGCCTCGGAAAAATAAAGTGATCTTAAGTTACACCCTGCGTTTAGTTGCAAAATAGCATTCTCCTAAGTTGAATACTATACTGCGTGCGAAAAGAAGGGCGTTTTTCCATGTGCGCCGGAAGAGCAACTTGAAAACTTCGTTATCGATGAACGTGCGCGAAGCACAGGAGCGGAATAAAAAAAACAAGGTTGAGTGAGAGAAAAATATGGTGTGCCGACGTATTTTCGTTTTTTTTTGTGTGGTAAAATTGTTTTTGAGCAAAGTTGTAAAAATCGAACGAGAGAGAAATGCCAACTCAGTTATTGAATTATTACTAGTAATTACGCTTTTGATTTTTTTATAATTCCATATAAGACATCGATAATCGTTTCATAGAAAAGAAACTAATTATATGTTGATGATGATTAGTCACTGCCGCTACGTGGCTTTGAAATATTAAATCATTATACATATACTTCTCATGAAAATAGATTCTCAAGATAGCATTATCTGCATTATCAGAACAAAACGATGTACTTTGTTTGTCAGTCAGAAAAATACAGTCATAAAAATTTTATAGCGTACCAAAAGATTCTTCCTCGAAATAACTGCTATACAAATGATGCAGAACGTCCAGCGACTGAAATAGCAAAGTTTTATGCTGTACTCTTTGTCACGGCCGAGATAAAATGTCATTTTAAAATATGAGTCGCGCAAACTCGGCAACGCACGCGAGCTAGCCAAAAACTGTCCATTACGCGTATTATTCGTGCGGACGTACTTAACGAAGTGGAAAACGAGTTTTTTTTTTCAACTCGAATAGTCGCGCGGGTCATCTCCAGGAATTTCGAATTAATAAAAAAAAGAAGTCAACTATTTTGCCTAACTATCCGTTTAATTTCAAAGTTTTACTCGACAACAGCCCAAAAGATTGATGGATGGACTTTGAAACTATTTTGTTTTTCCCTCGTAAGTCTCTTCCTAATCAATTTATTTACTTTCGGATTAAATTCACTAATGTAAAGATTTTCGTGCGACCGTTGTTGTTGCAACAATTCACTAAGGCTAACATAGAGAACTTTTTCTGTTTACTCAACGTGTCGACTTTTCTATAAGAGCACTTTTCTTTTGTGCTTCAGAATAGTAGAGAGGTTTACCCTTGCCTTTGAAAACCACTTTCGACATCGAATAATCGAACCAACAAAGGACGAGAAGTGTTGTAAAATTCATGCACATAATTTGTCAATAAAAATTCAATGAAAAATTATACATTTATTGCGATCTTTCGAGTAAATCAATTATATTTCGTAAATTTCCACTCGTGGAAAGGATAAAACAACAAACAAACAAAAAAGCAGCGAAAATAATCGATTAATCCCAAAAATCCAAAACACGCTACGCATCCCATTCCAATCGAATCGAATTAGCTCGTTACACACGGTATGTACACACTCTCAATATAACCAATAGGCTAACATCAACAACGCAAATGTCCGTATAGGCCGCATAAATCGCATCCAGCCATACATAGATAGTTAGAACGCCGCTCGCTTGCGTCGAATACATATATAGGATTGAGCTTCCGGCGATGCTCCCACAAAGAATCGTTCGGCCGAAACGTGTTAATATACTCTCTCTCTCTCGCTATATCCAATAGACGCCCGCGGCCCAATCCACTCTCTCTCGCTCTCTTCAAGGAGGATATCCGCAGTGCGTGATATAAAGTTCAGCAAGCTTCGGTGACCTCGCTACACACGTATACATATACATACACGTACGTATGAAACCCTACCGTGTATACGGGACGTGCTGCTGCTCGGCACGTTCCTTTTTCTTTCTCGCTCGCCATCAACGGAATCGATGTTGTACACTTATCGCTCGACGATTACGGAGATGTATATATATATATATATATATTTTTTTTACTGAAAGTGCCAAGCCTAGTGGGAAATGATTTTGTGAGTGAAATTGGAATTTTTAGTGCTTTTTTTCCACACTGTAGAACGCTAAAACTCGACATTTCGATGATGTTTGATGAAACATTTACTCGTACTACTTGGAACTCGCATCACGTCGTTTTATTCTTTCTCTACTTTGTACCGTACGTGATGTTTAATCATTTCCCATGTGGGTGCTACTTTTGAATTGTGTTTTTTTTAATTAAACAAAGGAGAATACACTTTTTGCAAATTATTGCTTTTACGTTTTTGTGGATTTTTTTTGGCATTTTTCACTTCTCCGGGAAGCAAACCATTGCTATCTCGCAATAAACCCGAGACAAGGAAAGGACAAAGGAAAGTGTAATAAAGGCGCACGCCATATTCGCAGAAAGGAAATTGCAAGTTGCAGAAACAACTGAACAAAGAAAGAAAAAAAATAGTAAAGACAATAATAGATAAGAGTGACAAGAGAAAATAATTAAAGAATGTTGCTATACTAATGGATGTGTATGTTACTTTATTGAGCGTATCGAGCGAACGAGAAATCCTTTTTATTTTCGTATTTTGATATGTAATTGAAAATTACCTAATTACGAAACTCATCAGAACGCACATGAAATTTATTACGCATTTTGCAAATACCAAAATACACGATAAAATTGTTATTTACATGTGTTACCCACGCGCGGTGACGCAAAATTTAAAACGCACAGAACCGAGTGTGTCACCATGAAAAGACCGACGTTATGTCGTATATATGTGCCTTTTCCTTTTTTTTCCAATCGACGCGATCGCGAGGAACGGTCGAGTCAGTCGATTGACCGACGGATATTGAATACAAGGCGGCTATGTTCGTGTACTCGTATGTGTGCCTCTATTAAACATCGCGACACGCTAGTAATTGACCGTTTGACGATTGACTCGTAGCCAATTTTCATGCTTCTCTTCTTTTTCACTGCGTCCTAGTTTTAATCTCGTCTCTTATAAGCGTGATTGCTAATTTCCTTTTTAATGATCTACTTTTGGTTTTTTTTTTATTGCCCATCAGTGTTTTACGTTCGAATTCACGGTGTGTATAAATTGACGTTTCGAAGAATTGCGTCAATCCATTCGAAAGTCAAATTAAAGGCGGAACGCGTAAAATGACTTTTTTTTTATTATTATTCGAAGTATACAGCGCGAAGCGAATAAAAAATGAGTCGATAAATCATCGGGACAAAACCCCAGCGCGCGAGTATTATTTACACGGTATATGCGTGCATTAGCGGAGAATGCACGCGGATATGACTTTTTTTTTCGTTCAAATATTCAATTATTGGCTGAGGAATATCCAATTACCGTAATGCGGGGAATTGACAATTCGAGTACATAATAAAAAAAACTCGTCAAACAGCGCGAATGGTTCTCAAGAAAAATTAACTCAACTCAGCGAGGAAAAAAAAGCAGCTCGAAAAAGGGAAAAGCAACTTTAAACTCTCGGAGAAAAACAACAAAGAGCATAAAGAAAGTCATGCTCGGTACACCTCGTTGAAAATTCAGGTCTATATATATACGCGTCTGATATTCAAGAGCGTGAAAAGGTCTTTATTATCCAGTGCTAATTACACGCATTTCCTCAACGTCGGCGTCGTCTGCTTTTCTTTTTTTGTTTGATTTATACACTCGAGCGCGCGCCCGAGAGAGAGAGAGAGCGCGACGCTTTTAATTAGAGACTTTTTGTCTTGTTGTATATATGTGTATATACAAGCTTGTTGCGTGCTTTTTTTGTCGCGCTGTCTGTCGAAATAATATTTTCCCGTTGTAGTTAGTACCTTTCGCTCTAATTGGCAAAGAAAACTACTTCTCGCTCTCTCGCGCGGTTTTGTCGAGTTATTAATTTTGGAAACGTTGGTAAATGAGTTTCGCTGGGGGGTTTTGATGATTAAAGTTTGACGCGCGTTTCGGTGTTTGCTGTTTTTGGGAAATGCGCGCGAGTGTAAACTACCGAAAAGTGTTTAATACTGTAAAGTCAGTGAGTTTTCAACTTCGTTTGTTAAACAAAAATTTTAATAATTAATCTTCTGTCCACGTCGATCAATTTTCATCTGTGCACACACATTCATTTAATAACGTTACCCGAATTCCTCGTAGTTTCGTTGACAGACGAACAAACGAACGAAAAAACTTGCGTGTTACAATACCGAGACGCTTAATTTTCTTTAACAATGAGAATATTACCGATACGCGTCGTAAATCCTCGTATAAAGCTTGTCGACGCGGTGCATAGAAGCCACGATAAATTCACGTTTCCTTCCCCTCGCGCATAATGTGTCAATTCTCACGCGGGCATATATAGGTATATGAAAGATGTCTGTAGTAGCTTGTGTATCGGGCGCGACAATCTTTCACGAGAATTCTTTTCGTCGCTCGGAGCGTCGTCGTCATTTCATAGACGTAAAAAAGACATAAAAAAAGAATCTTAATTTGGCTATCAGGAGTAAATCTTAATGAGGCGAATAATCTTGTATCGAAGCGACACAATGGTAAACGATAAAACTCAAATTGCACACATACACACATACGGCGTGTAGGCGTTTGTATATATCTCAAAGGAAATCGATATTTAGTACGTGATGTAGACTCGAATAATATCCTTTTTGTGGTCGCTGACCTCTCGATAAATAGCTGCTGCTGCTGCTGTATGGCTCGCAAGCGATGCCGAATTTATTCGGAAATGAGGGAAGGATCCCTTCGATGGGCGACAAAGCGTGGCAATGAATTTTCTTTTTCTTCGTTTCTTTCTTCTTTTTATGGATACTTCGCGACATTTTTCACGGAGAATTCAATAAGAAGACCGAATGCAAGTGATGTGGGATATATATTTTTTTTTTCGGGACGGAATAGATTCTACTTTTTGCGCGTCTATGCGTGGGAGCTGATCGTTTGGCTGATGTTTTTTTCGATAGCGTTATGACATTCCAGTTGGTCCATTTGTAACTTCAAAGGCATATAACATTTTCTTAATAACACATCTACTCGTGAGTTTCTTGAATTTTAATTATGCCAATGTAGTTTGCTAAATGTACCGTTAGATGTGTCTTCGATTCTAAAACTGAATTAAATACCTGAAATAACAAAAGTTCATTCAACATTCTATTAAATTGTGAACATGCATCGAATAATTATAGTTTGAATATAAAAACGGTGAAAACATTGTTAAATTTCGATTACACATATCACAGCGAAATGCCTAATAGAAAAAAACATCCCACTCAACTGCCGGCAATTAGAACACAGAGGCAGCAGCAGCACACACCTACATAAGATACAAATTAGCCTAAGATTCTTCGTCGAATGAAAGCAGCATATATAGCATATTAGTCCTCGCGACGAAATTAATCTTACAAACCGCGTCGTGAGCGACGCGACCGCGTCGTGATTCAATGACGACAAGTACGTATACGTGGAGGCTATAATAGTGGAAGCTCTCTGCCGCCACCGTCGCCACGTAATTAATGATCAAAAGAGCAAACTTTCCGCGAGTTGCGGCATGCTATACCCCTTTATACATTATAGAGGCCCTGTAACTTTTCCGTGCATAAAGGATGCAAAGTTTGTCTCTCTCTCTCTCTCTCTACCGAATTAAGCGTTGTATACATACATATATCGAACGAACATTGCTCGAGCCATCAGCCAGTTATCTAACTCTCTCGCTCAACGTGTTTGGAAACAACGCGACGCTTCGGTTCGTGCACAATAGTGTGCGTGTGATGTGTAGTACCTATATACGGTATATATATATATATATATAACTGGCAAACGCGGCTCGCGGTGAGAAGTTGAGCGTGTGGTGCAGCGCGAAATTGTGCAGTCGCTTGCTGCATCATTGTGTATCGTATGTATGCCGCTTGCTTGTCTGTAGATATAGGGTGCGAAACGTTAATTGGGATTAGATGGATGATTGTCACGATTTTGCGCTTTGGGGGATATTGCGAGCGGATATGATTGGTTTGTTTTTTAGTTTTTAGTTTGTTGGAGATGTTTTTGAGAGGGAAATTGAATTACTTGAGTGTGTATGGATATTTCAGGAACGAATTAAGGGTTCGAATATGAATGTACGTGAGGAAAAAAAATACGGATGGATGAAAGACCAATCATTTTTATGAGTAGATGCATTTTTTGATAATTATTTCTGGATTAGATGTCATCAAATTTATTAACATTGAACTTTGCAATGCCGGATCTGTAAAGTTACGAGTCTAATTAATGGATGATTACACTGCTAGGTGTATGCTATCTTACGTATAACAAAGTGACTCTTGGAATTATTAAAATGTAGGCTCATGAAATAATAATTTTAAATAATCTTTCGACTGAAATTTTTTTCCTTGCATTTCCCGACGAGTTTGGAACTCTATCGATGCAATCCTTCTTCAAAATTGTTCTTACACTAACAATTAAGATGTTAGTTCAATGCAAATAATAAGAATTATCAGATTTTTTTATTAAAAAAAATTATTTTAAGAACTTGCAATATTAAACACACTACGTAATAGTGCATGGTTTTACCGCTAGATGTTTGCATCTTATTCACAAGCAAAATCATGCTCTAACTTATCAAAATGAAAGCTCATAAAATATAAACTCACGGACAGCGCTGATCTGTCTTTAAATAGATAAATCAATGTCTTATAAAGCCACTTCATCGTTATCAAAAGAATTCTTACTTTATAGATTCAATTTGCCATAAGAATAAAAAATGTTCAATAATCTTCACACTGAAAAATTTCATCGCACCTTCACCTACCCAAAAGGAAAAAAAAACGACAATAACAACAAAAAAAAACTAAGCCACGAAGTTGTTCGCCTACACAACAACAGAACGCGAATTACGCATTCCGTTTGTCACGCGACTACGTACACAGGTGGCAAGTGCGTCTCCCGCATTCGCCCGTTGAAATTTTAATTGTCTCGTCCATCCACTCCACTTCCAGCGCACGCAAAACTTTTTTTTCACTTTTCGCTCTGACGTTCGTTTTCTATATAAAACGCAGGAAACGCGTACGTCATTGTAATCGAGTTTTGCAATTTACATGTAATGTTCACGGGCTCAACGAATGGCTGTCAAATAATTTGCCAACCCGTTGTTACAGTCAGCCCTTATTTTTCGTTGAACAACGGATTTGTCAATTTGTCACGTCGTTTCGCCTTATTTTTTTAAATACCCATACTTCGCGCGGCTGATGCACGTCATGTATGTATGAAAAGCGCGCTTTCGTCGTTATTTGTATATTTACATTCGATATATTCGCGCACTCTGCTGATTGCACACTTACACACGCAGATATACGTAGCGTCTGCGTTATATTATCGCAGCTTTGCGAGAAATTAATAATAATTCAGCACGTATAATTAAATCGTGTCACTCAAATTATCGTTACATACACGAAAAAAAAAAAACATAGATTTAATCAGATTCGTGTAATAAACACATTTATTACAACATCAAAGCTAATTTTTCGAGGTGACGGAAGTGCGAACCCTATATCGAGAAAAATAAAGAGATTTGATCTTTTTTTTTTCATGCGCGCTGGAGAGGTCATCGATGAGGTCAGAGCTTCTTTATTAGCAACGAAATGAAATTCTCTCGCTTCACGGCGGAAGAGAACTTGCGTGAAGTCCGACAGGGGGGAATTATATCCGAGCACGAGTTTTATCTCGAAGTGGCAATTATCACGAACGACGAGGGGGAGGGAAAGAAAAAATCATGGAGATGATGGGGAGAGAGAACGAAAGCAAAAAAAAGAAGGAAATCACGTGAGCGAAAGTTTGTCAAAGTCTGTGATTGGGTTTGGAGGGTTGGTCAGGAGGACATCACGTCGAGCGATTGATGACTTGGAATTCTGCTGATTAATCGTGCGTTGTATACTGGTGTTTTTCGGGTTGTGTGTCAGGCTCGCTTATACGATTTAATCGTTTGCCTGGAAAATTGATGGCCATGGGGAGGATCCTTTTTTTTTTGTTTACAACGGAAATCCGTTCATTACATATTTAACAATACGCTTCGATAAATACAAATTAAAATTTATATCATCGATTAAAGCAAACAAAAGTTTCGAAATACTGAAGCTTTATCTGAAACCGAATGCATTTTCTTCGAAAAAGATTACATGCATGAATAATTACGAACGTGCTTTCACAAGCTTTGCGTAAATTTGTAATGCAGGCTAAAAAGCGTGGCAGAGTTGAAAACGAGCAAAAAAAGAAAAGCCAATTGCTCGCCTGTCATTTACAACCAAGCCATTCTAGTACCATCGTTCTTTCCTTCAACGCGAGTGATCCTATTTCACATAGTGCTTTACTACGCAAAAAAAAAAAAACGAACAAAGAAACAGACAGACAGTTTGCGCTCTCTTTTACGTACTGCTATTTAACTTTTTATCGCCTACGCTCTGCCTTTTCGAAAAAGAGTTGTTTATCCGAAGACTCGTAAAAAAAGTTGGCTTTGAGAGATGCATTTTTCTTTTACGCGAAAGCATACTTTTATACGCTTTAAATCCAAAACTCTCGCGGCATCTTGTAATGGCAGTTGGAAATATATGTATCCGAAGAGCTGCTGCGTCGTTACACGAGTGTCAAAGTATAAAGTCGTTAAATATACATACGTAGCTTTTACGACTCGAAGAAAAGTCGAAATACATTTGTTCGTGTATTACACGTATATGACGATATCCTTAAAAAAAAACACACTTTTCTGGGGTCTAGAATGGAAAATTTTTTTTTAATGCTAAGGCTTCCGGACCTCTTTCCTCTTCTTTTTGAAGGTATATAGTGTCGGAAAATGCTCGTGAACATTGGAAAAGTCCTCGGGAACTATATTTT
>JAWWMK010010420.1:0-24727 GCA_035047105.1 Galeopsomyia nigrocyanea
TATATATAAGAAAGTTAACGAAACAAGCTTCTCGTAAAATAAAAATAATATCCCCCCCTTGATCGAAAATTCGTCAAAATGACGGTGATATACACACCGTGAACGTGAATATTATCCAATATTGATGAAGCATACACATATATACGAGGGGGCACACATCATTACCTCGCAGCACCCCCCCATTGACAATTAGAAGCTGCGAACAATGCACCGCAAACGATATCCCCATCACGTTCCAGTCAAAACCCAAAATATTGAGAGGCCGTACACACTCACTCACACACACACATACACGTGAGAACGTGAAGCCAGTCGAGATTTCCGCACGCGGGCGTAAAAGGGAAAAGCCCATAAACACAGAACCAGCCGAACAGGGAATAATACTCAAGAGTGTTGGATGGCCAATAATCGCTGAAAGACACTATATATATAGACGCGTGTTTCACATATGGCGGTGGTGGGTTATAATGACGCTCTGACTCCCCGTCGTCGTCGTCGTCGTCGTCAACGTCGCGTCCACGTCGTTTAATGGCCTATACACAAACACGCACCCACGCAGTCGAATAATAGGACCAGTTTGCGGAAAATCGACGGTGCCACCTTCTCCTCCTCTATAACAGTTTACTAGGTGACGAGGTGCTGAATTTTAGTAGGGGTGGCCGGAGCCTCAGCTGTTTATTATAGCCTGTTGTTGTTGTTGTGCATCTCGACGACGACAAGCAACGTAGACGACGACCGACCGACCATATACCTTTTCGCGCGGATATAGCTGATCGTTAGTGAAATGACCCGCAGTCATTGTTCGTTGGAAATCGCGCGCAGCAGCAGTATACTTACTTTCGTTTATTTAAAAAAATTTTTTTTCTCTCTTTAGCTCGTTCGATCGAACAACGATTAAAATAAGTATCTGTCAGTCCAGCATAAAGCTACTATTGAAATGCAAACAGTACGCAGTATGTCGGCAAGGCATGATCGTTCGTCGAGGCAAAAAGAAGAAAAAAGGAGTTTCTATGATATATATACACACACGGATGTATGTATAACGTATGAGCAGCTGTCGTTTTCTCTCGATATACACACGCGCGCGCGCGCGCGAGGATAAGCTGTCACCTGGTCGTTTTTTTTTTCGAATGGACGCGTGTCTTTCATCCTGCGTTGTTGTGTAATAGTTCGGGTATACTGCCCCTATATAATATTTTGATGACCGACACGCACAATGATGATTTTTCTAAAAATGAAGTATGTGTGTGTGTATTTATTCGTGGGTGCACAACCGCGCAATAAAGTGCACCCGTGGTTTTTATTTATGTGACGCGTTCTTCTACTTCTTTTTTTTTATGTTCCATAAGGGCTCTGCTACCACGTTTATGATTGATGGGTTGTTAAATTGAAAACTTTTATTTATTTATTTTTTTTTTCGTTCGAGTAATAAAATTATATGAAATATATGAGTGTGTGTGTATACCTCTTCTATACTCATTCCATTGACTGTATAGAGAGAGAGAGAGAGAGAGAGAGAGAGAGAGAGAGCGAGAGAGAGAGAGAGAGAGAGAGAGAGAGAGAGAGAGAGAGAAAGAGGTGTCACGAGTATATATTAAAAAGCATTTTTATCCGGGTGATATCAGTTCGCGCGCGCGCTTTTATATACGATAGAATTTATGATTTTCTTTTTACAACCTTCAATGCTGAAAATCATGCCCGACAGTTTAATGACGTTCCGGCGGTGGAGTACTTTGCGCGGGAAATGCATATATAAAGCTCGGGTTATAAATCGCTGTAAAACTTTATATTTTCCTCACTATACTGGCGTTTAAAATAGAAGATGAAATTTTTTTTATCTAAATGATAATTTTTGATTATTTGCGACCCTTCCATTCAGTTGAAACGACAGATCAAAAGATTCTCCGAGAAAAGTCAAAGAAGAAGACGAACGTATTATATAATTTTTTCTTCTCTCTCTCGAAAGAAATCACCGCGAAAGAAGCAGGAAATATCAGGTCGATCAGTTGACAAGTTCGCGATATAAACTGCGATCGGCAATTACATTGCGAATGGCAGAAACATTTACGTCGGAAGAGAGTCGTCTCCTCTTCCCTCGTGGGTTTATACACACTGCACAGGAAGTCGTCGACGACGCGAGGGTTCTCGGGGATTTGCTCTTTGATCCTCACACATACACACACACACACACACACATATCGCGAACTTCCCCTCTCATGACGACGAGGTCGACGACGCAAAATTGATTATGCCCCGAATGTTCTTTAGAGAAATTCGATTTTCCATTGCGCTTCATATATACCCCTGGGACAACTATTCGGATTTGGAGAAGCGCGGGATCAACTCACGACGAGGGAAGAGAATCGTTATTTAGCTTATAGCTATCGCTCTCTCTCGCATCATTTTTATTGGGTTAGGACCGAGGTTCTTTGCGTGTTTTTTTTAAAGCACTATCTACGAGAGTATCACTTGAAAATCGCGGTTTGATCGCTTGTACACTTTTCTTCGTAAAAAGAAAAATTCGATATTGTTATTTCATCGTTTCGTGATATCGAATCTATACAACTCAATGAACACGAATACGGCACAGCACTTTAAACGTAAATAATGTAGAAACTTGAAGAAAAAAAAAATTGTTTTCAAAAGTGTTTTCAAGCCGCACTCCAAGCATTTCCAATATAAAAAATAAAACCCACTGAAGGAATGTCCTTTCAGAAGCTCCTCCGACGCGCAAGTATACCTACGAGAGAGGGAGTGAGAGCAATAAACGAAATAAATCGAATTTCGTGGAATGGAAAGAAGACGAAAAAAAAGGAGTCGGAAGATCCTCCGCGTGTGTGTGTGTGTGCACATGCGCCCACCTGCTCTCGAATTTCACGCTCTCGATCATCCAATTCACCCCTTCGATGCAGCAGCAGCAGCAGGCTTGATCCTCTCCGCGGGATAATCAGCGAAGCAGCAGATACTTCGGGGGGAGATTTCTTTTTCCCTTCGCGCGTCGGTGGTTGCCGTTAATGCGATCGCGGATCGATATAAGCAAACGCATATAATAGCTTGGAAAAATCATAGGCACGCACGCGTTTTCATGCTGGTTTGGAGACGATCAATGCCACAGCAGCAGATGCAAGGCACATTGAGTTTGACCTTCTGTGCGGTATAGCACAATGATCCTTCCTATACCATTCTTTTTTTTTCTCTCTCTCTCCCCGTATTTTCGGTGTGCGGCTATTACACACACCTACGCTTTGCTCGTTCGGCTGCGTCTAATGACGCTATTTATCGATGCATTTTTGGTGTGAAAAGGCGTATAACGGTTTCTCGATCGTTTATTATTCGCTTCCAAATCGTTTTGCTCTCGAATCGATCGATCGTATCGGCAAAAAGATGAAATCTAATGTTTTTATATTGTCGTAAAAATGCCGGTACATATTATATACAAGCGCTCGAGATACGAAGTTTACGCTATGAGAAAAGTGCAAAGCACGGTGTGGGAAAAGTTGCATAGAAGTCAAGATGGGAATAAAAGGGAAGTTGGACGAGCTCGTTATTTTTGATTGCTCGTTTCCTTGATAATACATTCGGATGTGTCTTATGTAGAATCATTCGACACTTTGGAAATCGCAGTTTTATGTGCTTTTGATGTCGATGCTAGAAGAGCAGAATTTTACGATAACATCTGTAACATCTGCAAAAAAAAAACAATAAAAATAATTATTAATAAATGATTTCCGGGAAAAAAAAAGTTATACCAACGCACGATAACAAAAAAAAAGTTTCTATTCACAACCGAAATTCATGTTTGAACTACTTGTTAACAGCTGTATGAGGCTTTATGATATAAATATAATGTGACAAGACAAAAGGGGTGTGCGTCGATATTATATTATATACGTGGCAAGTGTTTGCCGAGCTTCTCAACAATAAGTGAACCCGCAAGTATAACTCGTGTGCGTGTGTGTGCCTCTCGTTTTCTTTTCTTACTGCCTGTCATCTCAAGCAAAGCCTAATGCTCACAGACACCGTGTGTATACACACACGCGCACGAATGTCGATCGGAAAAAAAAAGGAACCCTCTTTCACGCCGTGGCGAACTCATTCGCACGCAGCATCCGGATTTTACTCGCGCGCCCGATTCCTTTATTCTCGATGGATAGGTATACCCAAAATATTGTGGTCGTGGCTGTGTGGGCTTCAACCATTGTCGTAAGAGCTATTACAACGAAGCCGCCGCTACGCTATCTTGGCATCGGTTCTGTATAAGAATCGGGTATATAGAGAAGATCGAACGATCGAACGATCCGAGATGTAAAGAGGAGCATTGTACAAAAGAAACGTGTATTTTTGGTATTATAGTGGTGTATATATATGTGGGATCTTGTGATGTATGTTACGAATATTTGGGAGGTGTGCATAGGATCGCAGGAAGTTTACACTTGATGTGTATAGAAAATATATCCGGTTATATTATGAGTGATTGATGTATATGCAATGAAGTTATTGATATATTAAAAACATAATCTTGAACTCAATTAAAGAATTATTAAAAATTTGGAGAATTTGTTTGCAACAAAAAAAGATTTTAAGAGGCAAGTCTTTAAAAAATGTATATTTTACAAAACATTATTATTCATATAAGTAACAATTGATTTTTAAATATTTACATGTTTCAAAACAGGGTTGGTGTCTCCATCTCGATAAGACCTGTCGAAGATACTCTCTGTTTTATCAGTGCACCGAAGCTTGGTTTTAATAACGATCTAACCAAAATAATTAAGATTATTGACAATATATACTTGAAAATCTATATCTCAATACAATTAGCAAAGGTAAAAAAAAAGTATTGTTTCAGGTTTAAAAAATTGAAGCTCCATTACGCTTTGAATACTGAGGAACAGATATTTTCAAATGCAATAAAATTTTAAACAAGAATATACAAAATTACTTGCCCTTATTTTCATTATACGGTGGAATTATATATAAAGACACATTTGAAAAATTAGTAATTGTCAATCGCGTCGTTTTATGATAGTATTTTTAGAATAGTCAATATTTATTGCACATCGATTTTTAAAATGATACTAAAGCGTATACATCGATTTTTAAAATGCTACTAAAGCGTATACATCGAAAATAGTTCAACATATTAATTTTTTGTTAGCGTTGGTTCAACGTTACTAGTCAATTTTAAAAGAAAAACTATTTTTACGCAAGGTTGCGCTGCAAAATTAAAGATTTCATACTCTAAACGACAAATATTTTTTTGACGAAAAATAGACTATATGTTTAAAATTAGTTAAGAACACATATCAGAAATGTATTTTTATTAAATGCAAGAAAACTTTGAAACATTTTTCTCAGCGTTATTGAAAAATTACAACTTTTTCAACGACTATTATGAGTTCAATAATCGATCTATTCATTTATAATATATTTTTCATCAATTTCAGAGCCGTACTTTATGACTTCCGCAAATTTTAATAAAAAAAGAACACCTTTTTAATTAAAATAATTTCCTTCACATTTATATTATTCAAATTCGAACTGATAAAATGAGGAAACATCAAAGTATCTTTTGCACCGAATGAAAGGTAAAATAAACGATTCAAATATAGCGCGAATTCCAGATAAAAATGGCTGGTGGTCCGTATCTGAATAAAAAATCTCTATCCATGTACATAGATCCTCTCAGCAGCGCAGCAGCTGCTGGGATGGAACATGGAACTGCTTTTCCCTGGAAAAGGGAAGTGTACGACCAGCTGGTGATCATGTTTGCCGCCATTGCCACTTTGCACAGTGCACATGCGCATCCAGTCTTTTAACAATCCCTTTAATTATCAAATTAAAACGCTCAATATAGATTATTTTAGTGTTTACGGGGGGCACGTCACACAGCCACATCTGGTGTCAGCATCACATGCGACGGGCAACGAGGGAAGCTTTATAGGTGATTGTTAAAATCAATTGAGAAAAGCAGGAAATTACTGTAGGACAAAATAACGTGGAACGTTAGGAAATTACTGTAGGAAAAAATAACGTGGAACCTTTTTTTTAACTATTTAATTGGTTACAGACTATCACAATAATAAAAATGGCAAGCAGGTGCATTTTCAAATATGTTCAGCCAAAGAGCATTGTGCCAATTCGTCTCAGTTCAACCCTCTCTGGCTTTGAATTGCAACACAAAACTCCAACTGTCAAAAAATCCATGCCAATTCCAAAAGCTCAGTATGGAGGACGGCACACTGTCACCCTCTTGCCAGGTGCTGGAATTGGTCCAGAGCTGATGGGTTATGTAAAAGAGGTATGACTTTTCTACCATCACCCGATTGGATTTTTCTGGGGGATTAAATTTTACTTTGTACGTTTCATTGCAAATTTCAAAACAAATTAAATAACTAAAAACATGATAATGGTGCTTGATACCATATCTATTCTAAAAATAACTCATGAATGAGAAGAACCAGATTTTAGCTTTGCAGCTAAGGAACACTAAGGGGTGTATAAATATTGTAACACTGATGTACATACATAAATAATTCTGATAAATTTTCGAAATTACTTGTTTTGAAGATGAACTATTTTTGAAACGTCTATTTTACAGATTTTCAGATATGCCGGTGTGCCTGTAGATTTTGAAGAAATAGACATTGATCCAAATTCTGAGAGTAATGATGATTTGGAATATGCTATTACGTCAATCCGTAGAAATGGCGTTGCTTTAAAAGGTAATATTGAAACAAGAAGCAAAGAAATTGGAGTAATGTCTCGCAATGTAGCTCTACGTAATCATCTGGACCTATATGTCAATGCTCTGCATGCCGTATCTTATCCGAATGTGCTTTCTCGGCAGAAACACATTGATATTGTTATTATCAGGCAAAATACTGAAGGAGAATATGCTATGTTGGAGCACGAAAGTGTCTACGGAGTAGTAGAAAGTATGAAAATAATAACACAATCAAACTCAGAAAGAGTTGCACATTATGCATTTAAATATGCAAGAAGAAACAACAGAAAGAAGGTAAATTTTTATTTTCGTGAAAATTGGAATCATTAATTTGAATAATTTCATGCTTTGAATATGTTCTGATAATTTTCACAGGTTACAATCATCCACAAAGCAAACATCATGAAATTATCAGATGGACTTTTCTTAGAAACTTCTCGAAGAGTTGCCAAGGAGTATCCAGACATAACTCTCAACGACATGATTATTGACAATACATGCATGCAGTTGGTTGCCAACCCCCATCAATTTGATGTTATATTAACAACAAACTTATATGGTGCCATAGTGTCTAATGTAGTTTGTGGCCTACTTGGTGGTGCAGGCCTTTTGGCTGGTAAAAATTATGGTGATCATTACACAGTTTTTGAACCCGCAACACGAAACACAGGTGCCAATATGGTAGGAAAAAATATTGCAAATCCCATAGCTATGCTTAATGGTGCAGTTGACATGTTACGACATCTGGGACACAAAAAACATGCCGTCATTATTCAAAATGCCATTACGAAAACTATTGGTGATGGTATTCAAACCAAAGATTTGGGGGGAACTTCCACAAGCAGAGAAGTTGTAGACAACATTTTAAGATGCATCAAAGCAGAAATGTATTAGGCAATTTAAAGATGTAAAAGTTTTAGTTCAATGACAACACTTATGATATAACATTGCAAAAATTACTTGCCTTCAACAAATTCAAACCTTCTTGAAGTTTACATTTTCAATTTTCAATAGTAGAACGTACATTTGCATATGACGCAAGCTCACTGTTCACAGTGTCAAATTAATCTCATAGAAATTGAAAAAGCTCTTACTGAGAATATTATATAAATGCAAGTAGGTTTTTGTAATGTGCTTACGATACATGCTAGATTAATATTTATGAATCATTTTAAAGCTTCATTTGAGTTTTTAAAATGTCTAGTTTGTACTATGTGAGATTTGAGCTCTGAGCCAAATTATAAACCAGGTACTAAAGTATTAAGAAAAAAATCTTTGCAATTAAAACTGTGACAAACTGCCATTATGTCATCATGACAATTTCACAAGTACATGCATAAATCAGGGCTATTAAGTTATCTACCTACTTTTTAAAACCATCGAATTACACATTTAAAATCAATTTCACATACTGCATTTAGTAGCTTTGTCAAATATGTAAATAATGTAAGTATTTCTGTTAATTTCGTGTAACTTATTCACTATTATGATGTTCTGGAAAATGTTAGAATACTTCATTACTCACAAGATGTTGAACATCTTGAATGTTACAAAAACAATGAAAATAAATTGCGTCAAACATAATTCGCGTGTATATTTATTTGTTACCTTAAATTTTATTAAAGGCAATGCGTAACTCATATGTATGTATGTACATACCTTTCCATAACTATTCTTGAAATTTATTTTTAGCCACATTCTGCATATGCCAGCATCCTCTACCTCCTTGCACTTGAAGTAGTGGGCTCTTGGTTTTTTTTTGCACTTTTGAATAAAACTTTTGAACGGGTCACATTTTGATGTAACTACGTGTTAATTATACGATAAAAATTCACGACTATTAAATATTTCAATTCGCAAAATTAATTTACTAATCAGTGATTAAACGATGCTCTCAATGGCGTCCTGATTAAATGAGAATCTCGTGTTTTTTCCTCATATTGTCAAAATATGAAGAAATAAGCTGAATTTCCACATATGAATAACTAAAATGTTTAAGAACAATAAGATTTCGTTTTATTTGCCAAGGCATTATTAGGTATAATTTTTAAATGCACGCGACTTACACCACTCACAACTACACGGATCAAAACAAAAACTTCAACTGTGTTCAATGCGAGTTGATACTTGTCGAGCTGTTTCATGGAAACGCATCTGATTGATGTACCTAACCTACACTTGTTGTGTCAAAACAAAGTTGGTGGCCAACAATTAACGCAACATCTAAAAAATATACTTGATTCGTTGTTATTATTATTTAATGATTTGCTGTTTCTAGGCGAATCTCATCTATTTCATTAAAATTTATATTTATATTAATCTTTGTATACTTACGTATGCAAAACGATAGGTACTAAAAGAATTTACTGTAAAAAATGAAAGTTCAATGTTGACATGCAAAGTAACAGCTTTTTGTTCAGAAAATATAAAATATGCTTAATTTAATAATTATGCTTAAAATTTTTAATACTTTGTCAATGATAAGATTGAGCTTTCAACCAGCCTCTGCACCGCTGTGAATAATTTTCATTTTGCATGATTTTTTAAAACATTGATTTATCTTATCCATGGATAAAAAAAAATTAATTATTTCAAAGGAAGTAATTGTTGATTTTTAATTTATTTTTATCATTTTGATAATTCTTTCTTTTTCAATATTCTCACAGTTACATTTATTTTATAAATATGTGAAATTAAAATAATCACACAAATATTTATTAAAAAAATGTTTTATCCAACTTAAAAAAAAATTAATTATTACATGAAAAAAAAAAAATTTCAATGAATGAAAATCCGCGTCATCGATTTATAATAATTGCAGGTTCAAGATGGCCTCGGCTGGAATGTCACCATCAGAAGATGATGAATTGACCTTGCCACGAGCATCCATCAATAAGATGATCAAGGAGATTCTACCACATGTCAGAGTGGCCAATGAATCCCGTGAACTCATTCTGAACTGCTGCACCGAGTTCATCCACCTTCTGTCATCAGAGGCAAATGAAATCTGTAATCAACAACAGAAAAAAACTATCAATGCCGAACATATTCTTCAAGCTCTTGAGAAATTAGGCTTCAGTGACTACAGTGCTGAAGCAGAAGCAGTTCTTCGTGATTGCAAAGCAGTAGCAGCTAAACGTAGACGACAAAGCACAAGGCTAGAAAACTTAGGTATACCGGAGGAAGAGCTACTGAGGCAACAACAAGAACTGTTTGCTAAAGCAAGAGAAGAGCAAGCCGTTGCTGAGCAAATACAGTGGCAACAATTACAAGCTGTGTCACAAATGTCAGCAATGATGAATAACGAAGATGACCAAGAAGATTATTCGTAAAATACCTCAGCAAGTATTTTTTTTATTAGTCTTATTTATCATTCACGACTGGCAAGGCCATCAATGATACTTTTTTTAATTTAATCTAGTTACTTCTGTGAATTTGAAATGTTTCTAATTCCATAATCTTTTAAATATGGGGACTACTTCAAATCGTTTACGCTATACATTAACTTAAGCATTTAAATAAGAATTTTTACTATCTACTAAGTTGACACATAACTTGTATAAAATTAAAAAAGTTCGTAAATATTTTCGAGGTATGAGTTGTTGCATATAAACGAATTTAACTATAGCAATCAAACATACTAGAACCAACGACGTTGTAAAATAGACATGGTTTGTACAAAATGAAATTTGTAATTCATATTATGACATAATGCCACAATAAATTTCCAATGTAAAATAAAAACTCAATAAATTTAATATTCAACACGTTATTTACCTTCTGAGTTATCATGTCCTGTTCAAGGAATGCATGGCCATTTCAAGGCATTAGTCTACCATACTCTGAAGAAAGATGACTCTTTTTAATAGCTTCTACTACTTTTGATACGTAATGATACCTAGTGGATGAATATTTTTAGCTTCCATTTATTATAATTTTGTTCATTAATATGATATCAAATAAGAAAGTCAAAAAATTACCAATTTTTCTCAGTTAAATTAGCAGGAGTCATAGTATTTCTAGTCACACCATGTATTTTTCTTCGTAATTTCTCTATCAATGTCTTTTCATCATCATGGAATGTATATTCATCTGAAAATATTTGAAATTATTAGTCACATCGATTCATTCGCGGTTATTCATATAAAAAATTTGTCTTACTGTCTTCAGTTATCAAAGGAATAAGAAATAAATTCAAATAATTTTCTGTAGTGTTTGAACTCATATCCAGGCCACTGTGAATCAATAGACGTGAAGAGGCAAAAGATTTATTGTAAAAGTCCTGAAATTCATCGTTGACCATTATTATTTGTAATTGTACTATTTTGTAATCATTCTAACTTACTTTCATCATCTCTAAATTATTGGGCATAAAATCCTGTACTTCTGCTTTGTTATGCAAAAATAAGATATGTGGATAATATTCTACATAATCTTGATCCATTGTTGTAGTAGATGAAGGCTTTAACATTTCTGCTGCTTGAAGAAATCTATACATGTTTTGAAATAAAACTTTTTAGTTTATAATTTTCTAATTTTGGTATACAATTTTTGAATGGATGAATCTCATTCTAATTACCTTATCAAGTTTGGATCAACAAACCAGTCTTGCACAAAGATTATCACATGACAAACTGAGTATAAAAATGCTAAAAATTGCAATGATTGCAATTCCAAGTTGGTTTCATTTACAACAAAATCGCTTGTATTTTTCTTTTGCTCATAAGATGATGAATAATCTATTACAGATCCTGACAATATTGGTTGAGTATCTAAGTAAATAACGCGATTTCTCGTAATGTAAAAATCTATACCAGTTGTACAATTAACACCACTTTCGTGCTGCGATAAACCTTGGACAGGGAAAAGATCAGGTCTGAAAATATAAAACATGTGAATTAATTAGTTTACTAAATGAATACTGAAAACACTTATCAGTATTTCAAAATATGCTTTACATATAATTGGAAGTTAGAAGAGACATTATAGTTGATTTTCCAGCTCCCTGTGTGCCTATACAGCCAACCACTAAAAAATCTTGTTGATCCAATAAATATTCTAATGGATTATCACACAGTTGCATATTTTCATCCATGAATTTAATGCAACCAGTCATTTCAGGGGGAGGTAGCAAAACTGTTCTTGCTGTGAAGCAACAATACCAAGAAAATTGAAATAAACAATACCATTGGTTATATTGTATGAACTTTCTTTTGAACTTACGGTCAATTGATCTTGTCAATATACTTGAATGAGTATCCGATTCTTTCCTAGAAATAAAATTTTATTGCAATACTTTTTCTAACACTGCTGTCAAATCCCAAAATAAGCTAACATTTAAACTCCTCAATACTTACTTATTCCCATTTCGTTGGCTGGGAGAAACAGCTCTATTGTCGCCTTCTCTTGTTTTTAAGATAAATGTTGGACGATCCATAACTTTGATGAGAGCTCTACCTTCTCCATCTTTTCCATCTGATTCCTTGACTATCGGAATCATCTTTTTGGAATTCATTGCACGTTGATGATTTGTGAATAAATTGAAAGTCACATTGTAGTCAACATGCTTGAACAGAAAATTTGGCAATGAAAAATGCATTTATTGGAATCAAAATATAATGATTTATGTGACAGTTCAATGAAAAATCCATCAATTCTTTGATAAAATGCAGAATCATTCATTCAACTTGAATTATTTATTTAAAATGATTTAATTTACAAGTTAAACCAATAAATAACTTTTGAATGAATGTACAGAAATAGTAGATTAGATACTTAAAAATAGTTTGTTACTTTTGAATAATTATTTACCTATTTTCGCCTTCGAACGTCTTTTTATTTTTAATAAATACAGTCGTTAATAAAATAAATATGATACATTTTCCCGTTCAAAGATTTTGTTAGGTTATATTTGTGTAACGTAGTATACTTGAGGTATGAACTGCGCTAATTAGAAATCTACGCGTAAACAATACAACGTTTTCGCGCGAATTGTGATTGCACTCCGCAGCATCAGCTGTATCATACATACCTAAACGTTAGATTGATGTTGTTTTAAAATTTTTACAATTACAATTTTTATGTGAAAAGCAAAAAAAAAGCAATGAAAAGATGTTGATACCAAATTTTTTAAATAACCAAGCTAGTTGATTCAAAAATGTGTACTTAAGCAAATACATGCATTTATATAATTGTATAAACGGCATACAATTAATATTCAAACTGCTGTTTGAAAAACTTATTGTACAACAAAGACTGATTTAAAAAAGAATTAAGTACCGCGGATATCTGAAAAACTTGCATCAATGCAAGTGAATTCATGAATTCATGAAAGTATTTTTAATATTTTGGATAATTCTATCCAAAATATGTTTATTTATATCACTTTTCTTTAGTTAATATAGAAAAAATATGACATGTGATGTTTCATGTAAAAAATCGAATTTCCAATTTTCTACCAGCGATTTTTATTCCACTTGTTATGGCCACGACGCTGTATTATGATTGGTCTGCTAATTGGACGAACGCGCGCGGCGCGGCCGTGCGGCGCCGGCTGCTCGTCGTCAGTTTACAAAATCGACCTCAACGGAACAAAACTAAATTCGCGGGACATCGTGAGTTTGTTTAGTTTTATCTGGTTTTATCGCTCGGCGTCGATGCTCACGAGGGTCACAATCACGTCGTAAGTCGTCGCCGTCGACAAACATGTGAAGGTGCACAGTGGTGCACGCAGCAAGAGCAAGAATTGGGAAAGAAAAAAAGAAGAAAGCCGAAGCTTGTGCCCAGGCTTGTGCGGCGCCAAGCTAACCTCCAAAGCCACACGACGCAATGGCGGTGGGCTCGACGAAGGTCATCCAAGTGACCAACATTGCCCCCCAGGTCACCAAGGATCAGATGCAAACGTTGTTTGGCTATTTGGGTAAAATCGAGGATATCAGGTTGTATCCGACTATCAGGGATGTCGCTGTGCCTGTGCAGTCGAGGATCTGCTACATCAAGTTCCAGGACCCCACCAACGTCTCCGTCGCCCAGCATATGACCAATACCGTCTTCATCGACAGAGCACTTATTGTTACACCTTTTCAAAGTGGTGATATTCCTGACGAGCAGAGGGCTTTGGAGCTTACCAACAATGGCACTATCGTTCCAGGTATTTTTTATTTTTTAATATTTTCACTTGTTTGTGTAACTTTGAGCAATTCCAAATTCAATTAATCTGATACAAAGTCTTTGAGTGTGATGATAAATTGAATCTATTTTTCTTTTTAGGTCTCTACCCTGCCGAACCAAAGCTTCCACCCCACGTAGTCAATTCAATCGAGGGCATCCCTCCAAATCATGTAATTTCTACAATGGATCCTAAGCTAGAATCCAGTGGTTTGCCTTTGTATCCAAACTTGCCTGGCCACTTGGATTCTAGAAAAATTGAAGAAATCCGTAGAACACTAGTGATTGGTAATCTAGATTCTTCAACCACAGAACAGCAGATCATAGATTTCTTTAGCAATAACAATCTTGAGGTGAAATATGTGCGGTTGTGCACTAGGGATTCGGATAACGACCACTATGCTTTAATTGAATTTTCGGAGCATGCCTCAATTGTGCCTGCTCTACAGCTCAACGGTCAAAATCTTAACGATAAACCATTGAAGATGACTCATTCGATACAGGCTATTGCTAAGCCAGAAACCAAGAGTAATGAAGCTGCTCAGAAGGAGATTGAGGAAGCTATGTCAAGAGTCAAAGAAGCACACAACCTTATCTCAGCCACTATTGATCCCATGATGGGCATGTTATCCAAAGATAAGCGTAGCCGCAGTACCTCTCGTGGCAGGAAAACAAGGTACTTTTTATAAACATAACTTCCCAGAAATATTGTTTTAATTTATTTGATATTGGTTAAAACATAGCTTTTCATTCAATTTCTTCCAATTTATTAAATGTTGAACATTCATATCAGTAAATGATAGAAAATAATCGATTGATCGATAAATCCACGTATAAAATCTCTCATTAGTGAGCGAATTCCTACAATTGATAGATTTTCAATAGGATAAATTTTCAATATTCAAATGTCACTAATTTTACAATTTTTTTTCCAGATCACGCTCCCGTGGTCGCTCGAGGAGATCCCGTTCGCGCAAGCGTTCGAGATCCCGCCATCGTCGTTCGCGTTCCCGTGGACACCGGCGTCGCTCGAGATCACGATCACGCAAACGCTCCAGGTCCAGGGATTCGAGGCGACGCAAGTCGAGATCACGCAAGCGTAGCACTTCTAGAACACGTCATCGTTCAAGATCAAGAGATCGACGCTCGAGATCGAGAAGATCAAGGTCTAGGTCCAAGGACAAGAAGAAAGACAAGAAGTCACCTGAGAGGAGGTCAGTTTCATTTATTAATCTTTTGATAATTTTAAGCAAGCTCGATTACTTTTTCTTCAACTGTATTTTTCTTTCATTTCGATTTTTCCAGAAAACGAAGTCGTTCGCGCTCACGCAGCAGACGATCGAAATCAAAATCGCGCTCTCGTCGCTCGCGATCCAAATCAAAATCTAGATCTTCCAAGTCCAAGTACTCGGAGAAGTCTCGCGACAAAGATAAGGACAGGGATAAGGACAAGGAACGCAGCAAAGACAAAAGCGAAAGCAACGGCAAGAGCAAGAGTAGCAGCAGCAGCAAAGACGATCGCGATAAGAGCGACGACAGACGTAGCTCTGAAAAGAAATCCAAGGATAAAGACAAGGAGAGGAAGTCCGAGAAGGAGGAGAAGCGATCCGAGAGATCCGAAGAGAAGAGTCGCGCTAGTTCCGAATACAGCGACAAGCAAGAGAAGGACAAACACGACTCTGAGAAGGAGAACTCATAAATTATATTTATAGACGTCAGTGAGAGAAACAACTGCACAATGTACACGATTCCTTTTTTTCCCGCCACAATTATTATCATTCGTGCTAGTTTCTTCGTTTTTATCTTGTTTTCTTCAAACTTTTTTTTGTAGACGGTTACAAATTCGATCTTGATTAACGATTTCAATGAACCCTGTCCGTGTAAAATACGTCATTACGTTTGGCTTTAATTTTATACTTATCAACTTTATTTGTAAAAAAAAAGAAGAGCATACAAAGAACTAAGTACACTTTGAGAAAGATCAACAATGCATTTTTCTAAGATTTCTATCACTACCAGTCTCGCTCTAATTTCACAACATACATACAGCGGTAACAACAAACAACAAAAACAACAGCAGCACGTGCAACAACTACTACAATGTCTACGTTCGTTTAGTCATGAGCACACGGAAGGGCTTGGGGCTCGCGGTGACGCCGTCGACGTACTCGTTACGCGGTGGATCTTCGCCCGGCACTGGTGCGAACGTGAAGCTCTGAAGTAACGCCGCTGTTATCATGAACACGTTGCTCTTCGCCAGCACCTCTCCTATGCAGCGGTGTTTGCCTGGAACAAAGTGTAGATTTATTTCTCTCTCTTTTTAACGAGCGGCTATGACGTTTTTAATTAATTGAAATACGTATTTGTACAAATGAATTGAATGTCTTTTCAATTAAAGAGTAATGAAATGAAATTGCTTTTTGTTTTTTTTTTCTTCGTGCGTGGTGTACGTACCGAAACTGAATGGCAAAAATTGCTCGGGTAGGAATAATTTTCCGGATTCGTCGATGAAACGTTCGGGACGGAATGCCTCTGGATTGACCCAAAAGTCACCCATTAGAATTTGATTGAAGTTCACCACCAGCATCGTGTCCTGAAAAAAGTTTCGTTGGTTGTGTTATTCGGGTGCGATGGATGATATTTTTGTAATTTATAAAACAAACATTTACCTTGGGTATCTTGTATCCCATGATGGTGGTGTCTTTCATGGCGCGGTGAGGTACGTTCATTGTTCGACCCATGAACATCCTTATCGATTCCCATACTACCGCGTTCATGTAAGGTAATCTATGATACGAAAAATTATTATGGAATGTATTGTAGAATGATCAACAAACTATTTCATTTTCAATTGCGATGTAAAAAGCTCTATTATTTCGTGTGATCAATTCGTATTCATTATAGGCATATTATATATTATTATTTTTTATCGTCATCATAGAAGTTAAAATAAGAAGCAGGTGATGTCACGGTTATCGCTAGACTCCGGAACAAAACAACGAAAAACTTATTTAAATATGACTCAACAAAAACAAATCGAACTCGATGACCTAATTAGTATATTCATCGAGTAATTTTCCAAATGGACTTACTGAGCCCTGTCGTTCAAGGACGGCAGCCTCTCGCGCCCGACGACTAAGTCGAGCTCTCGTTGGGCCTTCTTTTGCACTTCTGGATTGAGCACGAGATAGAGAAAGCCGAAGCTTAGGGCCTTGGATGTTGTTTCCGAACCGGCGATAAACAAGTCCACGCAGATTGCCAGTAGTTGACTTTCTGTAATGTGGTTTTTCAGAAAAGACACCAAATTTTTTTTGGAGTTAATGATTAATTTAATAATTTATTTTGGCAATTTTATCATTATTTTTTTATCTATGAAAAAGTAAATATGTACGAAAGGAAATCACGAAAACTACAGTACAGAAAACGAAATTTCATGTATGTAGGTATTCTCTATTATCTATTTTTTTTCGCACGATTTCAATTTTTCACATAAAGTAAACGAATGAAAAAAAATGTCTAACTGCCACTCAAAAACTTTCCGTCGCAAGAAGAGATATGATTAAGATGAATCCGCGAGGATAATTATAAAAAAATATGCTTTCATTTTTTTTTACCAGTGAAAGTATGATCATAATCTGGATTTCCAGACTCCAACACGTTCAGATAAACGTCCATCAAGTCTCGTGGTGCTTCTGGTTTGAAGGTCTTTTTGTGATTGTCCAGCTCGTTCTATTTTTTTTAGATTGATTTTAATCGAGTTGGCATGGAATAATTTTCCAAGATGAAAAGTATTTTTATATGTACTACTTACGCGTAAGAATTTCCAAACTTGCGCGTGAATTTCGACGAACTTCTTGTAGCCTGACATTTCGGGAGCTACGTATCTGAGAAAGGGAAAGTGACCGAAAAGGCAGCCGAACATGTCGACGTCGCGAAGGAGCCTCGTGAAAATTCTTTGCAGATAAATTAATTCTTCGTCGTTGAGATTGTATCTGAAATCGTATAATTTTATTGTTAAAATTGATTGCTTAAAAAAAACTTTTTAAAAGTTTTGTTTTTTAACTGAAAGTACTTTCTTTCGAAGTTGACTGTTTGTTTTTTTAACTTGATCAGTTGACAGCAGGTAAAAGTAATATGGAATATTGACGTGGGTAAACGTTTACGTATTTCAACTTGGCGTATAGATTCGTTTTATTTTTCATAATAAAGAAAAAAAAACGATTGATAAACAACTTCGATATCAGAACTACATTAGTGGTATAAAAATAAAATACGGAATTTTCTATGTAATCTATTTTTTTCATAATAATGAATGTTTATTATGCACGTATATATTTAAGTTTTCACTCCATTTATATTTTTGTGACGTCGGACGAATATGAAAAAATTTATTTTGGCATATAAATCTCTTTGAAAAATAGTGATCGACAGAAAGTCTTACTGTTGGAATTTTGTGACTAAAAAAGAATTCGAAAAAATAAAAAAAAGAACGTGTTCATTGTTTCGCATCAAGATTTACTTTTCTTTAGCTAGTAAGAAATAAACTAACGAAAAAAATTCCGAACCCTTTCACTGTATGTCTCTTGAGAAATGTTTTCTACGGCTTATAAAATTCATGTGTATGAAATTTCAAAAAAATTATTAACTTGTTTCTTTACCAACTAAAATTTGCCAATAACGAGCATTATTGTAAAAAAAAATTGTCAAATCTCTCACCTCTTGCCGGCCATCATCGTCCACAAGGTATTCAACACCGGCACACCAAAAAAGTCTTCCATCTCGACAATGATACCAGGTACCTTAGCAGCTTCTCTGATCTCGACGTCATCATCGCGAATCCTCATGTAAAAATCTTCAGCAGTAATTGATTTCTTCATCGGAACTTCTTCCTCCGTGTTCTCATCTTTCTTCAAATCATCATCGGCTAAACGATAAATCTTTCCGTTACTCTTCATCTTCTTCTCTTCCGTTGGTTTACCATCGACGTTGTTATTGACGCGATCGTAAAATCCACTAGCATTATCGCGAATCATGCCCTCGTAGTATTTGACCAATTGACCCGCCTCGTACTCGATCTGCACTGCCATGTCCGTACGACCGAAACCGAAGTCGCGTAGTTGGCGGAGGATGAAACGACGCTGCTGTGTCCATAGGTGACCGTCTACTACTATCAGTCCTGAAAAATAATCGAATTATTGTTAGGTTTAAAAGTATTATGTTATTGGTTAAGCTGTATTCTCGATGATATTTCTTCATGAAGTATTTTAAACTTTAATACTTCATTTTTCTTTTAATTAATCGTTATTTTACAACGGAAAATTTTCGCTAAAAATGATAAAAAATATTACTGAATTTGTTAGTTTGTGTATCCACGGGATTATGTGTACGGTAATCTTTAGAAAAACAATGAAAAACGAATGCTAAAGAAAGTACGAGATCTGCATTATCTTACGTAAGCTCGCGGCGAATGTTATAGAGGCTATAAAGTCCCACATTTTGCTTCCGGCAAGTAGTAAATTATCTCGTTAGCCGGTCCCCATTATACGTTCGTTACGTTTTATCTATTCATAGAAAAATATACATTTCTCGTTAATTCGGTTGCTTTAAAAAATGGAATTGCATTCAAAAATCAGATTTTACATTCTTCGTAAATGTATATTAGTTACGGCGACACCGATTTGATAAATGTTTTTTTTTTCACTCAATTCAGTGTTGTATTTAAAAAAAAATACACGAAGGGCGCCAATGAAAATTTTTCAAAAATCATGATAAAAATGGAAATATCACCTCACCTCGACGTTTACCAAACGTGCGCGATTCATAGACAGGCCCAACGGGTCTACCATCGCAATGTTCATTCATTATCATAGCCTTCATACTCTCGAAGTCGTTCAAAATGACGATTTTGTCAAACCCAATCTTCAATCCAATTATCGATCCGTATTTGCGGCTGAGGACGTTGCACGATTCCGAAAAGTAGCCAGTTTCTTTTCGTAGCTTTGAAACTTCGAGAAGTGAACCGAGCATCGGTAACCATTTTGGTCCTGCGAAAATTTTTTATTTTATTTTTATTGCACTTGAAATGTATTAATTTGGTTTTTTTTTCGTATATGCGTTACCTGGAGGGAAACCTCGTGGTTTTCTTGTTCCCAAATAGTACAGTAAGACAAGGACTGAACATACTAACGCTATCGTCGCTAGGCCACTGAAAAGACACATAAATAAAATAATCATCCAACTATTGAAAAATGAATATTTCTCAGATCTTCGAATAATTTTTTTTCTTTCATAAAAAAGTACTTCGGTGTCCGAAAAAAAAATTAATTAAAGAAATTTAAAAAAAAAACCCGAATTGCGAATCTCAAGCGAAAATGCCAGTCACATGCACTTTCGTTGGATACATGTGCATAAGTGTACGCGAAAGAAAGTGAAACAGGTATACGCTCGCATGTACGACGGATCTCCAAGCCTGGCGGAGAGAAAGTTGCGCATGCATGTCCACGCGGAAGGTGCACTTCTCTCTCACAAGTGTGAGAAAGAAAGAGAGAAGAAGCGCATAACCGTATACTGTTGCGCAATGGGAATATGTATTTATATTGCACATCTCGATTGTTGCCGCGTGTGATACCAAAATTAAAGTGACGCTGAATTATTGCTCTTGATTTATCGAAGAAAGCTACTTCGACAGGGATGGTTTTAGCGATATTCGAAAATAAATTTTACGAAAGGAATTTTTGCGAATTATGTAAGGAATTGAAAAAATTATGCTGTCTTCCATGATACTTGTTAAATACGATGAAACTGCGTGATGGTTTCAAATTGATTACTATGGAAATTGAATATATTTTGTTTAGAAAAAATCAGGATTCGATATTTTTTTGTTTATATAGTCACTAAATATTCGCGTCTTTAATAAAGAAGGATATACTAGTATTTGAAAAAAATATTTTTAAACACTATATACAAGCGACTTGGGCAACAGCGAATACACCATATAATTTTTGAAATACACGTTTTTTCACACCAGTAACAAACGTTATTCATGTAACGACACCTTAAAGCACAACACTTTAACGATCTTTTTTATTCTGTTTTTTCAAGAGCATTTTCCGCACTTTGAGAAAAGAACTTTTTTTATTTCAACGACATCACTCGGACGAAGCAAAAATAAACAACAAATTACACTATAACAGGCACTAATGAAAAAAAAAAATAGAATTCAAAAGTTAGTTACCCGCTTTCCACCAACATTCTGTCAAAATGTCATGAAAGCACGAGGTTGTGTGTCTCGCGAGGCTGGCTTTGCTTACCTTTTATACGTGCCCCTCTCGCCAGCGAGTGGAATTGTATCGGTACCGTACCGCGGTATGGTATGAACTATATTAGTCAGAGTCAAGAACATTCACTCTCCGGAAAGGCGCAAAATTTCAAATTGAATAGGCTGCGTCCACAACGTTTTTGTTTTCACACGCAGACGAGAATGCGGATTTGTAATTGCAACTATACAAAACTAAATTAGGTTCCTCATGTTGTTCAATAGAAGTAATTATATGCAATGAAGGAATCTATCTAAAAATATATAGTCTGAAATTAATATTTTTTTTAATGAGGTGCAACGCCGTGCGACATTCATTGGGATTTCCCGGAGCAAGTTCAGGGCGAAAAAGTTACATCATTATAGCATATATCTATTTTATTGCAAAAAATATATTTTTGCTTTTGATTATTCGCATATAGATCAATTTTACGAAACGGCATTTTAACTTTTATGTGTGATGTGATGAGATGAAACACACACAAAAAAATAATTGGCGAAATAACAGCTAATTATAAAACCTTAAATTTAAAAAATAAAACAGATTTATACGTTCATAAGAACATATAATATTTAAATCACGGTGTAACATTCTGACAAATTTATTGTATCGGGTGTATCCTTTGAAAAAAAATTATAGCTCTTTCAATATAAGATATATTAGTATCTATATTATTATTAGCGAATTTATTGTGCAATTATGTGCAATCGTTTCAGAAGCCTACTAAATATATGTGAACACTGCATTTAATAAAATATTCGACGCCAATTGTAGTAACCCTGGCAAACAAACAACGACCTTATATGGTTGATAGTCGGATGCTAATTAGTCGTCAGGTGGTCGCTACTAAAAGACTAGAAAAGCTTGATTCAACCTGAAATCTCGATCGAATGTATAAAGTCTAAGAATTTAGCGTCATAGCAAGGTGCGAGATCGCGGTGCGCAGCTGAATAAAAAAGCGAGACCACGTCGTATGGAAGGTGTTGAAAAATTTGACTGAACTGGTAATCGAAATATTATTCATAAAAATGATATTTCGATTTTTTAGCCCGGAACAAAAAAATTTACATTAGTTTTTCTTAAGTTTTTACGGCGTTGGTGAAAGCCAAATGACGTTCTTCCTCCTGGGCACGAGCTGCGACCCTTTGTCGCAGCAGCTTCCGTTTGCACATTTTCCGGTGAAACTTTGCCACGATGTGACGTTTCCAGCGCCGGGATGACAGATGACCCAAGAAATAGAAAAAACATGTTATTATGAGTTACATAAAAATTTATGTTACATTTAATTTATGTTAATTTATGTTCACAATTTATATTATGAATATAACTACTGCTATTCCTAACGCATAGAAAAAGATATGCAATCGATAAAGGTTATGAATATTAGGCGAATGCTGATTGGTACACAACAATATATCGCGAAATATTGAAAAAAATCTTCGCTAAAGCAGGTGATGTCCCATCATCTGTGGTCATGGATGAGGAGGTGTGGCGATGTGTAGTGACGTGAAGAGGTATGGTAAAAAGTGGTGATGTGTGCTAAGCTATGGTAAGATGGGTAGTGATGTGTGAAGAAGTGTGGTGTGGTTTGGCTATGTGTCGTGGTATATAAAGAGGGTGAGGTGTGACAATGTATTGTGATATGCAGTGATGTGTATATCTGTGCGGTTCAATTTGGTGATGTGTGGTGATATGTTGTAAGGTTTGGTGACGTGTGAGGAGGTGTAGTGATGTTGCGGTAGGGTGTGGTGATGTTTGAGGAGGTTTGATGAGGTGCGACGATGTGTGGTGATATGCGGTGATATTTGGTGATGAGCAGTGGTATGTGGTTACATAAGGTGAGGTGTGATGATGTGAGAGAATGTGTAGTGATGCTGTGGTGATGTGTGGTGAGGTGATATCTCAAGAGGTAAGGTATGGTGATATGTGATGAGGTGTGTTGATGTGTAGTGATGTTGCGGTAGGGGTGTGTTGATGTGTCGTAATGCGTGTAGATATGCGGTGAGATGTGGTGATATGCAGTGAGGTGTGGTGATGTGAGAGAAGGTGTAGTGATGTGCGGTGAGGTGATAAGTAAAAAGGTAAGGTATGGTGGTGTGTGAGGAGTGGTGAGGTATGGTAGTGTGGTGATGTGCGGTAGTGTTCGGTGAGATGTGGTGATGTGGGTCAGATGTGGTGCTGCGTGGTAGTGTTCGGTGAAACGTCGTGAGGTATGGGGAGGAGCGGTGATGTTGATGAGGTGTGGTGATGTGTGATAGTGTTCGGCGAGATGTGGTGATGAGTGGTGAGATGTGGTGATGTGTAGTGATGCATGGAGAGGTATGGTAAGGTGTGGCAATGTGTGAAAATTTATTATGATGTGCGTTAATGTGTAGTCATGCTGCGATGGCGATGTGTGGAGATGTGAGGTGTGGTGATGTGAGGTTAAGTGTGTCGATGTGTGAGAAGGCGTAGTGCTATGCGGTGAGGTGTGGTATGGTGTGGTTAGGTGTGGTGAGGTGTGACTATGTGTGGTGAAGTGCGGTTATGTGTTAAGAGATGTGGCGATATGTGGAGACGTGCGGCGATTTGTTGTGATGTGTAGTGATGTTGCGGTGAGGTGTGGTGATGTGTGAGAAGTTGCGGTGGTGTTTGAAGAGGGGTTATGATGGATGGTAAGGTATGATGATAGTGATGTGTGAAGAGGTGTGGTGATGCGTGTTGATGTGGGGTAAGGTGTAATGATGTGTGGTGAGGTGTGCAGTGATGTGTCATGAAGTGTGGCAATTAAATAAAAGAAGACGGTTATATGTTTTTAATATTATTACTTTTTTAACACTGGATTTCTTATTTTATTTCGCGCCTCGCGTTTCGTGGGTTTTTAAAAATTCTTCTCCCTCCTTTACTCAGATGTCCGCGGGTTCTGGCTAGGGTGACCATGGCGAAATGGAATTGGCTGCACTGAGCATCAAAATCGGTGCCTGGTCGTAGTGATTCACTCAGCCGTCCGCGGGTTCTGGGCATGGTGGCTTTCATTGGGCACCAAAAGCGATGTCTGGTAGTGGTAATTCATTTTGCCGTCCGCTGGTTCTGGCGATGCTGACTTGCACTATGATCCAGAAGCCTGGTAATGGTACTTTTCTCTGCTGTCCGTGGGTACTGGCGATGGAGACCTGCATTGGGATCTAAAAGCAGAGCTTAGTTGGAGTACTTTACTAAGCCTTCCGTAAGTTCTGGCCATGGTGGCTTTCGCTGGGCACCAAAATCGCTGCCTGGTCGTGATAATTCACTCTGCTGTCCGCGGGTTCTGGCGAAGGGGGCTTGCACTGGGACCTAAAAGCAGAGCCTGGTTGTAGTCTTTCACTAAGCCTTCCTTCGAGCGCAGCGTGTTTGCCGAGTATCGGGCCGCGACGCTTTCAGCATAATGCCGATACTGATGAGGCCCAAAAGTCGCGACCGGCTTAGCCTGCGCAGCGCCGATCCTCTCGAGCCGCTGCGCCTCGAGGCCAACTACTACGAGCGCCAAGAGGAACTGGAT
>JAWWMK010010441.1:0-24724 GCA_035047105.1 Galeopsomyia nigrocyanea
TAGATTTCGATTCTGAAGTCAGATTAACGCTATCATTTTCCGTTTTCTATGAAATTCCAAAAAACCATGGAAAATTGTGTTGTTTTTTTCGATTATTTTTAGAGCTTCTATGCGCGAAAAAAGTTTTTCACACGCCGGTTAGGAAATGGGCACCTGTTTTTTTTAGGTTCTGCATGTAATATAGATTGAGAAAATCGCATCCCTAAGAGCGTGCACCCCTTTTGAAAATTCGCCCCAACTTTCTCGAATTGTTACTGTTTTTTTGTGGATTTGCTCATATATATATAGATCGAACGATCGATTGCGTGATTTTCATCGTATTTCAATTATCGAATGTTACATAGACGCGCGCAAGAATTTTAATTCGAATTTTGAAGCGGAGATCTAGATCGCGACTTTTCGTTTTTCCTGTATCGAGCTCCGTGGGAAAGCTTGGCGCGTTTCGTAACGAGATTACCATTAGATTTGCAAATTAATGTAATTACCAATATAAAAATGAAAAAAAAAGCATTGAAGCTTCAAAAATAGCAAAAAAGTTCATAAATAGTGTTTCGAAAGAAAAGATGGTAAGAAGTTTGAAACACCAAACTTTCGTAATAAGCTATACCGAGAACTTCAAACAGAGAACTAAAGTGCACACATACATATACATACAACTCACAGACACTTAGAGCGTTACAAGTAAAAGGCCGTAGCCGAGCGTCGAGCGTAGTTAATAAATTTCATCTTGGGGGAGCTATGCGCTGCACGCGCTGTATAAGATGAACGATTATGCTCGTGTATATACAAAGTTGCCACACTTAAGTTTTTTTTTTTTCGAGTCGATATATAAATGCAAGTATAAAGAGAAACAGATTCAACGACCGCCTCCTCCGAGTCTCACCGAAAACTTACGACTTCCGAGATGTATAGAGTCGCGCGCGGAAATCCTTCGTGGGTGTCGTCGTCGTCGCGTGCTGAATCATAATAATGCAATAATACTTCGTCGCTTTTATTTTGTATACTTGCGTAATGCTGATTCACACTGTGCTTGCTTTGACTTTCAGATATCTCGCGCAACGAAATGATTTTTTTTCTTCTTTGAGGTCCCTTACGTTTCACTCGAGTGCAAAGTGAAATCGTTAGATATATATCGTATATACAAGCTACCGTTTTCGTATATATTTCGATTGCTAATTAATTTCGCGGAGGAAGGAGAGAGAGAGAAAGAAGTGTGATGTGCTTTCGAAATGACGTGCGCTCGCTTTAAAGTTTTGTTTTACAGGGATACCGTTATCGCTCCAAAGTTTTTACGCAAAATAAATAAAGATTACCGTTAGCCACTCTTTTCTCTCACCGAATTCCACGCGGTAGCCGCTAGTTTGACTAATGTAACACTTCGATCAAGATTTTCCACGCGATCGAACACAGACACACTGCACGCAGTTGAAATTGAAATTTTCGGTATAGACTGACGCATCGTCGTCTGCACGCGAGTGAGAGAGCTGGAAATAAAACGTTGACACAATTTATCTTATCGCGAAAATTTTCGCCGGTCACGTATGTATGCCGCTCACTCGCGCGGGTTTATCGATGGCTGCGGTTCTTTCTCTTTTTTTTCTCTTTATTTCTCGTACTCGACGACAAGAAAGCTGTACGTACGATAAGATCGCCGTACGTTTCGCGTGCGCTTAATAATGTCTGAACTTTATGGGCTTTTATTCCGTATGCGTTTACGTAACCAATTTTTTTTCCTCTCTCGAAGTAATTACTTCTTGTGCCGGCAAAAAAAAAAAGTGGAACGTGAACTTTGATGTTGCGCGTGTACAAGACACACTCGCATGGTTGTTGCATTCGATAAGCTTTTTATACTTCCATTCACGCACTGTTAAAACGGAACATGGGGGAGTTTCTTTTTTTTTTCTTCATTCACGACTGCCGAGGAGCGACAATTGCATGGAATTTATCATGGGGGCGGTGTTCAAAGAGAATGTCGTTTTGCGATAATGCCACTACTTTGCGAGCTTTTCCTCGTTATTATACAGCTGCGTAGACAGTTGCGGGTGCCAGCGTGTACGTTTCTTTTCTTTTTCTTTTTTTACACTGATTTTCGCACGCTGTTATACAGTCGGCAGATTATTCTTTTCCGGCTTCGAGATCTATCGCACTCGTAAAAAAAAGAAAAGAATTTTCCGTGCTAGCTGTAAAAGTCGCTACGATGATTGACCACGGCATAAATTGTGTAAAAATTGCCGAGAGAAAAGAAACGTATAAATCATCATACGATTTTTTTTTGAAAATAAAAACTTTTTAAAGGGTTAAAAAAATGAAATTAAAATTTCTCTCTCAAAGCAGATGGAAAGTTTTCGTTGGAAAAAAGGGCTCGGCGTACGAGAAAAAAATATATACATATATAAGCGCGAAAAGAGAGAAGAAGAGAGGGAGGAAGTAGACAGGTTCTGAAGGATGATTCACCGGTTTGTATGGCGCGGCGGCGCGCCTCGCTTTTCGCTCGTCGTGGGTAGTAGGTGTTGCACGAGAGAGTGCCGCACTACACAACAGTGGCTCTCAGTTTAACTCTCTTTCTACTTCATGTTTTTTTTTTGCGTTGAAGTTATTTTCTTTTTACGTTTTTTTTATGGAAAAACTGGATGATTGATGCGAATTTTTTTTTTTTTTTGCAGATAATTAAGGAAATTCGTGCATTCGATCTTAGTAGGTCGAAATTAATTATAATGAAAGTATCGACGGTGAAACGCCATTAATTATACTTTCAAGTTATACTTGCAACATATTCAATAATTCTGGAATGTAAATCGTTCCGAAGATATTTAGATAAGGATAATTGAACCACACACGATCCTTAAAATATTTTCCTAAAACCCAATTAACTAACAATTTTTCATCAGGCAGAATACAAAAAAAAATTATCTACTATAAGATCACAAAAAAAACTCCAAAGCTAAATAAGCTTCAAATTAATGAAGTTTTGCAGTGTCTCGCATAATTTACCGGGCAACGTTATATCAACGAGAATCAAGGAAAAGCCACACACGCAACATAATAACCATAGCGCCGCCGAAGCAATAAATTAAAATTTTCTCGTATAATGCGCTTCGTTATATCCTCGGCGCGTGAGCGCGAAAATTCTCCAACGTAAACCCGATAATTTACGAGAGCTCGGCGGATAGTCCATAGTCCCTATATACTCGAGCTCGTTAAAAAGTCCCAAACGGCAAGCTTGTCCTTATATGCAAAATCCTTCGAAAGGCACGTTAAAGAAGAAAAAAAAAATTATACACCGCACGCGTTGCCGTTCTTAAAATGTCTTCTTCACGGGGGCGCGTGCGATAAATCAACAGTCGCGTCGATAGATATATATATTTGGCCAAAAGATCACTTTTTAAGATGCATAAAAAGGAGGCTATGATGGGCGTTTTTTTACGATGGCAATAAACATCGACTTCGGAATATTTGTATAACGACGAGATGTATATGGCGCTATGCGTGTTACGCGCGATAAATTTTCTATTTAGCGCGAAAAAAAGAGAGAAACGCTATAGAACTTTTTACGGCTTTCGGAAATAATTAGCATATAACTCGTCGAAGGTCACACGCACGCGCGCGCGACATTCAATACAACATGTTCCCTTTTTTTTTTGCGAAAAAAAAAACTGAACTGGTGTTTCCGAATTCCTCGCGCGTGACCGTTCTGTGCTACTTGGCATCGGAGTGTGTATAGCACGCGGGGGAGGCTGTTATACACTTTATAAGTATATAACGTATTATCTTTAGCAGCGCGAGGGCCGTCGTCGTCGTCGTCGCCGACGCCCGCGAATTCGATAGGCTCGTCTTTCGACGACGTAAGTTCTCGATTTACTCCACGGGTAATTGAGAAAACGAAAAATTACGCTGTTCCAGGTGTGACACAATATACGCGCGCGCAGTTTCGTTGTATACGAGGTGACGAGGTGAACGGGTTTCGGTTGTTTTACTTTTGATTGACCGATCGGCGTTTCTATTTTTTTTCTCTTTTTTTCGAACACGCGATACTTTTTCTTTTTCGTGAAAAATTGACGTTTGGCGCGATTGCACTAGAGAGAGAAAATTTATCGGCACTCGCGACAACGCATTATTTCTTCGGCAGAGAGGAAAAAAAAGCCGAAGATTTACGATTTCTCTCTCTCGTCTCTATTTTTAAATACAGCCTGTCCGCAAAAGGTTATTTATAAACTTTATTGCCACTCGCGAATGGGGTGGTAGAAGTAGTAGTAGTAAGTAGCTCAAGCAAACAAAGTATTATACACGAGACACCACCACCAGCGCGGCAAAAAGGATTTAAAACAATTTATTCTCCGTGAAGCTAAAATTATGGAGAGACCTTTTTTTCGCTTTTTACGAGCTATATAAGCTTCTTATCTCTTGTATAACAACATTTAATTATCTGTCGAGTCGCGCAGATAAATCGTCAAGCATTGCGAATCAATGTAATAAACCGCAAAACGAAAAAAGAAAAAAAAATCTGCGAGCCCGCAAAAGTGATATAAACCCTCTCTCTCTCTCTCTTTCGTTCTCATCGAGTTGTAATTTTCAATTATCCTTTGTGTGCGGTCACTAAAATAATGAAATACCTGTTATACGTAATGGAGATTTCACTTTCTGATCCGATCGCCGAATTTTAACGATAAAAAAAACAGAACTTCGATTGACTAACGAAAATGTCCTTTCACCTAATCACTTTCTAATCGCGACTGAGTATAAAAAAAGAAGAAGAAATAATTCATAAGCATATATAATATATAAATGCCGCGAGTGAGCGGGTATAAGAATGTATAAGAGAGATTTACGGTGAAGGAAGGCGAGTTGAGTTGAAGTGTCTCGGTCGAGCGAGCGAATGGCTTGTCTTGCTTGAGAGACTCTCTCTCTCTCTCTCTTCGTGGATTCCTTTGTTTAATGCCTTATTGCGCGATATTTTAGCTACGGGGCCCGGCTACTATACTACTTCACTTTTCACTTGTTGTTGCCAGGCGAGAGACTCGCTCTGCCACCGGCGCCAGCTGCTACAGCACGAGCGCTACTCGCGCTTCGCTACATATAGTCTTCATTATTTTGCGATATAGCAAGTGCAGCCTTAGAAGTTGTTTTTTTTTTTTTTAATTTTTAATGAAAGGGTATTATGAATTTTCCCTTTGAATATTAAAACGTTGTAAAAATTAATGATTTATCAAATCTCAAAAATTGTGCAGATCTACAGAGAACTTGCGATGAAAATTATAAAGTCGCAGACTAATCAAAAGTCAATTTGAAACCGCACGAGGGCACTATACATCTGCAGTAATTAAAGTCCCCCGCATGAAGGTGATATACAACCCACTATGATAAACGACACGTGGAGGAGCAGCACGTACTCACGCTTGATATGTCGCGAAATTAGCTCATAATTAAAGTAGAATGAGAGAGAGAGAGAGAGAGAGAGAGACCCTTTTACGAAAAGTCGTAAAGCAGCCGGCGCACGTACGACTTTGAACTCACGAAAACCACATTTCTTTCGGATAGTTAAAGTGGCACGCCGAGAAATATATATACGCGCCCTCGTGTATATACCTATACGCATCATGATAAATCGCTCGAATAAAACGTCTTCGTGATACTCATGTTTGTACACATGTGTGTGTTTTTACGAAAAAAAAAAAAGTACCCCTCGTATTTTCTTATATAAAATTATCGTCATTCGCTGTCTCGCGACAATGTTTTTAGAAGAGAAACCTCGTGTCTCTCAATACCGAAAAGAAAGGGATATATAAAAAGTGAATTACGAGCGGACGAAAGATTTTTGCAATTATATATCCGTATCGTTGCAAATTGAAAAAAAAAAATCGAAGGGAAAGAAAAGTTTCTTAATCAATCAGCGCGCTTTCACAAAGCTCCCTATTCTTCTTCCACGTCGATCGCCCTTCTTCTTCTTCTTCTCTCGCGAGCAGCATACGGATATCCGGCGGATATCCGCGAATCTCATCTCTCTCTCTCTCTCTCTCTCGCTCTCTCTGTTGTGGCTGAAAGCTTTGGAGAGAGAAAAAAAAATGTGACGACGAGGGTGGCCCCTCATCGTGATATAGATCGAGTTTCTGCGTTTAATTCGATGCTCTATATGGTCCTTCTTCTTTTTTTTCCGACTCATCGGTCGCTCTTTTGTCGCGCGCGCGAGCTTTATGGACTCGTTGAAACGATGATTGTATTGGACAGCGCTAGATGTATCGGGAAAATGTATGGCATTGTTTCCTCGACTTTCATGGCATTTTTCTGATGGCCATTACAGCGAAAATAATTTTTCGGAATGGCAGGTCGAATTTTTCCGGGGGATCTTTTATGCGAGGGGTCGAAGTTGAAAAAGTATCTTTATGGTCGTAAATGACAACGTTGTGCTTGCGAACGATAACGATGCTTGCGTTTCGAGGCTTTTATGCGTTTTGAGTACATGTATACCTACGCGGAAGTGTATATTAAATACAAATCCTCATCAAAAGCGTAATTCTATTTATAGGTCATCATCCTATCAGCGCGAGCTTAAGAGCGTAATCATGTACACGCGTAATTTGCGTAAGCGTGCAAATTGAAATTCAGGATCTCAATTTGAATACGCCTCGTCTCGTGCTTTCGCTGTTCTCTGTGTTTTTTTTCTCTCTCGGCCGCAATGCACGTCTCGCGATAAATCATCAAGGGGGAGAGAAAAAAAAATAAACAGAAATATTTTGGAGAAGCTGCTCTCGTGTCCTTAGTGCGTCGTATACATTTTTAGACGGGAGAGAAAGAGAACGACATGCGATCTTTGCCATGCGATGAGATGAAACACATGCGCTCGATTTATATAACTTATTACGGACGAGTGCTTTGTTGAAAATACAGTCGTCACTCGAGATTAAAAATGTGATAGATCGTACTCGTTTATTTTTCTTGGGTACACGGATTTACGTGATGGATAAGGATGGAAGTTTTGGGATATGTATTCGTTAACGAGCTTTCGGTGTACACGAATGTTTCGCGTTGGATTTTCAAATTACGAGATGACGGAGTACTCTATTACTACTTTAATTTTTCGTACAAAAATATTTTAGGAATAGACGTCAACGGAGTTTTTAGACTTTTGTGAAATTTTTATTATAGAATAGCCAAAAAATATTTTGAAAATTTTCAAATTTTAAATTTTTTTAACCAAACGCATAAGTCATGTAATTTCTAAATTTTAGAAAATATGTGATAAAAAGGAAGAAAACTAGCTTTATGCAAATTCTGAACAATGTAAATGAACTAGTTTATATTAAAATTTCCAAATTTTGTATGTTTTTTTTTTAAATCAAGCTTTGGTTCCTTGTCACTTTATTTTACCAAAAAAACTCGCCGTAAAAAAGAAGAAAACTGGCTATATGATAGTGCGTCGTACATTGTGCTAATGAACAAACTTCATTAAGATTTCAACTATTTTCAAAATTTTAATTTTTAAAAATCAACCTGCATCTGCTTGTCACTTTTTACCAAAGAATATTGTAATTATAACCTAAAGTATTACAAAGCGCCGTAAAAATCGTTACTGAAAAAAAACCTCGACATTAACAAACCTACGCACCGGAAAATCAAAGTATGAATTTCAAAACTTTAGAATTTTTTCTCCGCATCGCTAATTTCGAAAATTAAGCTTACAATCTCGCTTTCGCACGCAACGGAATTACAAAATAATCGCGTACTTAAAAGCCAATTCAATTATCAATTTACCACGCAGGCAGACGAATAAAAGCCCGCGCATTATACATATAGAATCCCCTTTTGGAATTAAAACAGACAGCATTATTATACGCATTCAATAGAATGGGCAGAAGGAGGAGGTGGTGGAGGGTCTATATCATCACGTGTAAACACACATAACCCGCGGCTGAAATGATAATTTTATTTGCGTTCGCGCTGCTGCGAATTACGTAGATTAATCGTTAACAGCTGTACATACGCACATATATATACATGTACATATACGACGCGCGTGCGTGAGGAAAAACGTTCGTTTCCTATAATACCACTGACGAAATAATAAAAAAAACGTTGTTTTGTCGAGCGTTGTGTTTCGTTTCTAATAAATACGTTACCGTGAACGCTCTTAATTGCTCTATCGTACACATGTATGTATATACTATATAGCTTTCTTTTCATGTATAAGCCTATATATGCGCGCACGCGCTCGTTAATTAGGCCAATTTACCAAGGAGGAAGGAGAATCGTTAAAAGGCTATAGGTATATGCATCGAAATGGATAAAAAAAACATTTGTAATTCGATCGATATCGTTTCTACTTATGTACTTCCTATATAAAACTGAGCTTTTTCTGTGGCAATTAATAAATCGTCCAAGGAATTCCTGCAACGATAGTCCGTAATTACGTGTTCCGATAATCCTCCGATACCACTGCTAAAAGAGACAATGATATCGTCGATAACGGATAAATGGACATGATAATATCGACGTCGCACGCGGCGCGACGACACGCTTAATTGTATAGCGAGAGAGAAAGCTTTTAATTGTGCAACAGACGGATAGCTTAATTAAACGTGTCGTTGACGGATCGCGCATACACGTGTTAATTATCGACGACGCCGGGCGCGCTGCGTTAATTAATCTCGCGAGCTCAAATTGAATTTCCGGTGATTTTTTTTTCTCTCTTTATTCTCTCGGTTTTGCAAAATACAGTGCGCTCGCATCAGTCACAGTGGGTAGATTTTGCGGTAAAGGGGGGTTTTCTGTATATATCCTCGTAAAAAAAAGAGAACAAGTATCACGTGTGATACTTTGCAAGTTGCGCTGGCGCGCGAGTGAGTGAGCTATATACTTGAAAGAAAAAAAAAAGATGCATTTTAATAACGGGTAATTTTTTTTCTTCTTCATATTTTCTTCGTGTTCACCTCGTCATTTACATCCCTAATGAGTATACATTTAGATTGATGATTAGACCTCTTCTTCTCTCTCCGGCGAATCGTTATTATACGTGTTTACTGGCCGTCGAAATACAAAATTACAGTTATTACATCGTACAACCGAAAAGCATGGCTTCGAAATAAATCATCGAAATGTTTCTCGCACTCGCGAAAAAAAAAAAAAAGAAAAAGAAAATTATTGAATTATCGCGCGCGCATTAACAAAGAAAAAAAATCGGTCAAGAGAGAAAGACGGACGCATAAGCACGCAAGGTTACATATACATACACGAAAGCGCAATTCGCACTCATCATCATCATCATCATCATCAACATTATTATTCGGTGCGTGGCGCGAGCACGGAAATGACGTCACACGAGCGTGCCGCACGGAAGTCTTTTACGCGGCCAAACGCATTCCTTACCTCTCGCTCTCTCTCTCGAACGTACGGCATCGACTTGCAATTTAATTTTTATACGCGCTTGCAAGAAGTAAAAAGAAGAAGAAGCTTTACAATCGTACTAAAGAGAAAATAGTCTCCATATCGGAAAAGAATAATATAATGATTGCGCGGCATGGGAATGCAAGAGAAAGAGATATATACACCAGGGTTGTTGCCGTTTAACGAAGACACTCCACAGATGTGCCGCCGCCGCCACCGCCGCTTTACTCGTTAACTTTTACGACAAGCACGCATGCGGAGAAGAAGTCCTCTTTCTCTCTTCTGCTGCTGCTTCTGCGGCTGCTGCTGTTGGTTATTGTGCTTGTAATAAATTGGGACTAGGATAAACGCCGGCCTCCCCCCTCTTAATTGCGAGCTTTCTCATAACCAGAGTAAACAGCCAGTAATTTTACTCTATGCTCTTTTTTGTAATATTATACCGCGGACGTAAGAATATTATTCCTATAAGGTTTCGTGTTTTTTTCTTTCAATCAGAAGCCAAATTGCGTTTCTCGAATCCGTGGGAAAAAAGCTTCGATCGAGCTTTTTCTTTTTTCTCTCTCGCCTGTACGATTGGTATTAAAAAATTCAACCGGTCGAGCTTGAATGAAGGGAGTCTCTCGGAGTAACCAATTTCTTTTCTTTCATTTATTAAATCTCAACGTCGAACGACCAGCGCTAAAAAACGTTTAATCTCGCAGACGCCGAAAAGATGTGTTTTATAAAGCTGCCACTCCCTCGGAAAAAAAGGGAAAATCTGGAAGAAAGAAAAGAAAGAGCTGCAAGCGCTCCGAGAAGAAGAAGAAGAAGAAGGAAACTCACCGAAAAAGAAGAGGGCCGCGCCAGCTTCTTTTTTTTTTTCCTTCTTTTGCCCCCTTCTCGTCTCTTTATATGCTTGCGGATAAAAAATCCCTCGAGGGCTTATACACTTTTGAGAGGCACACAAGCGTCGAACACTTTGCTTTGTATAAATATTCACAAAATGCACTGTATGTATATATTTTTTTATAAATAAAATAAAAAATCCTAAGAAGACACTGTTATCGGGCTTGAAGGGATAGTAAGAAGAGCCTGCGAACGCGAGAGCGGATGACGGCCGAGTGAGCGGAGGCCGTAAGGAAGGAAAAGACCCCCCCGTGAAACTATACTATACTTGCTGCTGCCTGCCTGCCTGCCTGCCTGCCTACCTACTTGCTCCCCCTTCCTGTGCATAGAGAGCGCGCGCGCAAAAGCGATCGCTATCCTTCTCTTTCTATATAGGACCCAGTCGTGCGCGACTACTCAGAGGCAGGTGAAATGTGGGCCTATGCATTTTTTTTCTTTCTCTCTCTCTCTCTCGCTCTTCGAGGAAAGAGGACGAGAATACGTCTTTCCGTGCTGCTGCTGCTGCTGCAGCAGCGATGGGAAAGCGCCAAGATTGCTCGCGATTAAGACTTGAAAAATTTTTCTTGGCAGACGATTCTGCCGCTGCTGCTGTATACCTTCATTTAAACTATCATTGTTCTCCCGTTCTTTTTCTTCTCTCTAATGAGAATTCTACTTTTTTTTCTTTCTTTCTTTCTTTCCTTTTTTTTTTTTGAGGGCACAGTTCGTTAGGAGTTGTATAGTGTAAAAGCGAAATCGAATTTAGGAAGTCCATTTGTGAAACTTCGGATGCAGTAAAACGTACAAACGAACTTTAAAACTCGTTTTTCGTTTCCAAAAGAGCTTTACGTAAAGGTTGCGAGGAGAGCAAAGTGTTTTCCACGGAAAACTACTTAAAAAACAAAACCCAACCTCGCGCGAAATTTTCCAAAAGACTCTTTTGCCGCACCCAAAAGCGAACAGAAAGGTAAAGGCGCCGATTATCGCGCGCAATTTTCCCCCCTTCGGCGTTTTAAAATGTAGAGCGAATGCGCGCGCGGGGCAACAAAAAACGCTCACGCGGCTTTACTATCTCGTTTTGTTATAAACCGCTGCTGCCTTTTCTTACTGTATCTTGATCCCTCATCTCTCTCTCTCTTTCTCGCCGAGCTTTGGAATGTTTCCGTTGTTTTTTTTTCTTCTTGTTTCTTTCCTTCGTTTTTGCGAAATTTAATTAGCTATTACCAGCGATTGGATTTTAATAGACACTCGCAATACGAACGAGCAATAAAGATCACTTATCGCTTGCGCCGAGGCTTTTGTATATATAAATGCTTGAATTTTCGCGAAACCTGTTTTTCGGTATTTATAATGCTAATTCGGTGAGTCTTCGAGCCTCGCGCGGATTATAAGTCGGTAATAAATCGTTGTAAACACAACGAAAGAAAAAAAAAAGAAAAAGGAAGGGTTGTATAAGCCGCGCAATTATGTCCTTCGGCGAGTGCCATCATCCCTTTTCGCTAATTCCATGACGATAAAAGAGAGAGAGAAAAAATTGACATTCCCTCGCGAAGTAATCTCCTTACGTTTCGCTTTTTTTTTCTCTCTCTCTCTCTCTGTTTCTCTCTCGACTGCGGAAGGACTCTTCTTGTCTCGTGCACGAAAGTGCGAGAGAGAAAGAGAGGAACTTAGTCACGGATGAACTGCCAGTGAGCAAAGGTACAACATTTTTACCGAGTGTCTTTCGAGAGTTTTCGACAGAGCTCAAAGAAAGTCCTCCGTCGAGCGATGATATTGACGTTTGAATGCATTTATAGCGCATTATAATGTGCTTGCGAACAACAATGTTGGATTCTCTTATTTTATCTCTCTCTCTCGACACTATGAAATTCTTGCGTCTACGAGTATGAAATTCTTTTGGAAGAATCCTTGAATGCTAAAATATTTAATCAACTTTAACTCTAAAATTTATCTGGCAGCGAGAATAAAAAACATGCGAATTCTTTTGATATTTTCATGCAAAAATCGCACAATTTCAATGCTTTCCAATAAAATGGTCGTAAGCAACCGCTAGAAAATTCACATTCTCCCTTTCTCTCTGCGACACATACAATTTCAATAAATAGCGAGCAAAAGCTCATAAAACAGGAATAATCCTATACCAATACACAAAATACAATTTCTCTTTAAAATATCTCTCGAACGAAAAAATATATATATATACATACATCACAACTCCCCAGTCAATATCCAAGTCTCTCGAATATTTCTTTCGCGAGCAAAACTTTCATACGGAATTCCCAGCAGACGTCGACGACGTCTTTTCATCCCGCGAGCTAGCGTTCTTCTTCTTTTTTTATCTCTTTATAAACGCGAAACAGTGTCTCGAGTGTGCTGCGCGCTCGAGGTGCGGAAAGAGACTTGACAGCAGCAGCAGCAGCACCGCGTGCACGGCTCTAAAGGCATATAATCGCTTCATTTTCTGCGTGCAGCTTTTTTCAAGCTTCTTCGTATTATTATACCGAAAGAAATATCGTTGTCGCATGTTTTAATATAATCGTATTTCCGACAGTATAATCAATCGACGAATCAATTAGCGCGGAGGTCAGCGAAAACCAAAAATATGTACACTCCCCCTTCGCAGCTTTGGAAAAAAAAAAACTTTCTTTTCTCGTCTGTCGAGTGTCTCTTTTCGCGGTCGCGCGGCAAAGCCCCTAAACTGCCGGCACGTGGCAGTTCCATAGTTGTCTCTTGAATTCCACTTCGTTAATTGGGCGGCTGCTGCTGCTACTGCTGGGTCTCACACACACACATAAACACCAGGGGACCCTTGTTGATGCTATTTTACAGGAGGGGAAAGCGACGACAAGAAATGTAAAGGGAGGAGAGACTTGTACACGCGTTGTGTATATACAGTTGGATTTTCAGTTGAAATTTATAGTTTGGGAAAGTTGCTTTGCGACCACCGTACTCGGTTAATTGAATGAGAGATGGGCGTATACGAATGTGTCATTTGAATTTTTTCATTGATTGATTTTTCTCGAAAATAAAAAAATAAAAAAACTCGTGTAATTTACAGCTAAAGCTCGTTGTTGCGGCGCGTAAAACTACCAGTTAATCCGCGACAAAGCCGAAAAGGGCTCTCTCACCTCGCTCCTTTTTGACCCTCGTCGTCGTCGTCGTCGTCGTTGGAATCAGTATGCAGCTAAGGCATTAACCTCTAGGCGGGCGTTGGCAGCTATGAATGCAATGAAAGGGGGGCGAGCGAGAGAGAGAGAGGAGTGAACGCAGACTAATTCGACGCGTGCCACTGGCCTAATCATGGGCTCACGGCCAAGACTTTAATTGGGGGGATGCAGCTTTGGCTTTCGCTCCCTGCCATTGCTTATATTGCATTTGCATTAACTAAGGAGTCTCTGCTACGTACATGAATAGTGTATTGATTTTTTTTTAAACTTCAAAGGGTTTTGGTTCCCGTTTTCAATTCACACAAAACACGCAAAAGAGTATGCGTTTTTAACGATTATATACTCGAAGAGGATTGTATTACAAGCTTAGCTATAAATCAAAATCACTGGTCGAGCGAGCTCGAGTCTATGATTGCATTTTATCGCTTGCAATTGGGAACGCGCAAGAGCATCTTTTTCAATTTCTCCAGCAAAGGCTGTCCATATATGAGTGACAGCGAAATCATCGGTAAAGAGCAAAAAAAGAAAAGAAGCAAAGGTTTTTTTTTTCCGCGAGACTGCGTCGAGCGAAATCATCAGAGGAGTAGACGGCCGATGGCATTTTATACCAAGAGAAACGAATCCTCTCGGCGTCGTTCGTTTCGTTCGCTCTGCTCGTTCACTCCGAAGTAGTAAAGGCAAGCCGCGCGGCGCTCGAAACAGAGCGTAACAATGCCACGAAAGAACCGCTGCAAGCATATAGCTTGTACACGATTTCCTGCCTTACAGCAGCCTGCTGCTGCTGCTGCTGTATAGCGGAAGTTTCTTTATCCGCGACGAAAACCTCAGGAATCTCAAAAACTGCCCGAGCGAGCTTTTTCTCCACGCGCTCGCTCGCGGACTTTGCTTCTTCTATTTTTTTTTGCGAGAAAAAAAAACTTCTCTGCGGTCATTGTTCCGCTCGCGTAAAAAAACTTTCGAGACGAGTTGTGCAAAAATGTATATGTATGTACTCACTCTGATTGGAGCTGACGTATTCGTAGAGGAGAGAAGCAGCGATCTCCTCGTTAGCCTTCTCCCAGAAACCATCGCAGGCGATTATCAAAAAGTCCTCTGTACCGTCGAGCTCGATTCTTTCGATTTCGGGCTCCTCGGTGACGTACGGCTTAAAGCTACTGTCTCCTGCGAACATAAAACAGGCAAATAACCATCGCAATCAATATTTTTGTCTATGTCATCGCGCTACAAAAAAATAAAACAACATTCCTTCGCGCGCGCGGTTATCGAACAAAAAACACAAAAAAAAGGAGGTATAAAGGGGAATTCAAAGACGCGCACGATTCACCATGATAAATCGAATTAAGAGCATCCGAGGCAGCGAGCAAAAATGCTCTCTCTCTCTCTCTTGTTTTCGTACAGTCCATTTGCCACGGCGAACATCGTCTCATCATCATCATCATTTTCCATATACCTTTTTTTTTTCTTTCTTTCTCCCTCCGTTGCATAATTATAATTAACGAAGTAATTAAGGAATATACGTTTCCGGTATATCGCACACACACACCAACCCTCGCTCGGTATTATTGTTTCTTTACTATTCGATTGTATACGCGTGTGTTGTTTAGTCGAATTATCGGCCGCGATGGGTGCGTTTTTATTCGAGAAATAATTAGCCTCAAAGCCACGGCGTTCCTCATACTGCTGGTGGGTGAGTTACGAGCGAACGTAAAAGCCTCGCGCGCACGTTGCACCGTAATGGGCTTCTCTCTCTCTCGCTCTCCTACGATATAGCGGTATCGCAATGGTTATTTAAATTTGCAATTTCGGATAATGGCTAGCGTGTGTGTACGCGAGCTTCTTCCTTTCGTGTATTAGATCGACGAGGCATGCGCGCACCCGATTATTGATGAGCTTGTAGATGGGTGAAGTATTTGCGCTTTTATCCTATCAATTTTCGAATGGCCTGTAATTTCGTGTTGTTTTCGATTATTTATGAATAATAAAAGAGAATCGTAGTCGATGATGAATTGTTCAAATAAACACACGTACATACACTACAAAAAAAAATTCTTAAATTAAATAGGAATGTTCTTTAAACAAGTATGCAGCAAATTTAAGAACACGATGTTTTTTAATGAAGCAGCCGGAAAATTGATCTAAAAATGAATAGGTCTTATTCTTTATGCCAAGAAAAGCTTGATGCAAAAAGATTGATCCTGGTAATTGCAAATAATCACGAGAAAAACGAAAAATACGAAAGTTCTTAAATTTGCTGCATACTTAAAATAAGAACTATTTTTTGTAGTGTATACAGACACATCAAAATGGAGCGCACGAAAAGGGATTTCCCCCCTCTTCCCTGTGAATCGACGAGCAATCGAATGCACACACAGTGCAAAAATAACATCGTCAGCAGCAGCAACACGCACATCTTACACACACAAACACATACACACTCACCTCCTTGCTGATTATTCTGCTTGCGCTTTGAGCGGCCAAGCGATAAGCTCGTTCAACCCGGTGTGTGTGTGTGTGTGTAAGTGCGCGCTACACTCGCACGTATTATTGTGTCAGCCGAAAGTACGACAGGATGCGTACACGGAACGCGCGTGGAATTTTCGAGTAACCCCCCGCTCGCGTATCCTTGATTGAACACAAACTACCCTTCGATGCCTATATTCGGTTATATATGTGTTTGTGTGTGTGTGTGTAATTCGCGGCTTGCGCCTTGCTGTATAAGCTGATTTTACGAATGGTTGCGGGGAGCCTTTTTTTCTTTTCTTTCTTGGTTGGTTGGGTGGTGGTTCGATTAATGCGTGCGACGTCGATTAAACTTTCAACAATAAATTAATTTTCGAGTTAGAAGCGAGTTTGAAAGTTTTGCGAATGTATAACGTAAGTTTCGTTAAACTAAATTGATACCGATATACAAAATTCAATTACACGAGCGAAAAGACTCGCGCGTTTAATAATTATTCGAATCAATCTGAAAACTTTGCGTTGCGAGATGTTTATCGTGGAAAAGAAAAATCTAGAAAGTATATAGTTATATATGAAATTACGAGTATCGATCGTGTCGAGGATGTTATACACACTTGTGTGATGAGATGGGTCTGACACCAATTTAACTTTTCACCGATCCCCCCCGCCGCTTCTGCTGCTGCTAGCGAGTCAAGTGTGTAATTTGTATGCGATTAAATCACGCGGCTCTCTCGCGCGAGATAATATATAATAATACTCGAATATAATTGTTCGTGAAGTGTGAAAGTGATGCAACGCACATTGTTGTTCGCGGGCTATTTAATTATTTATTCTTTCGAAATGGTATATACATATATACATTTCTTTTTGTTATAATTGATGACACATCAAAACCGAAAGCGAAGTTACATCGCTCGAGCTAATTAGAAACGTAACGTAAGATTAACATCAATTTTTTTCTTTCTCCGACTTACCGCTGGAAAGTAAAAGCGAAACTGTGTTATCTATAGCATTCGCGCGGGCGCGCGCGAAAGTCCATTGTTTCCAAAGATTTGCCAGTTGGTAAACATCAGACATGAGGGGCCATTATCTACTCGTTGTAATCAGCTCGAGAGTTTTTCACTTGGAGCATACATAGCAGCGAAGAAGAAGTAAATGCACCTATCGGCCACGACGGCGGCGGCGGCAAGTGCATTCCTCGTTAAAGAGATCAGCGAGGTGTGAAGAGTTTGCGAGATGATGATGATGATGATGGAACTCGTTTTCGCGCGCTCGAGAGTCGAGTTTCGACGAAAAACCGCAGATCAACCGCTATACGCGAAAAGTATCTTGTATGTGTACGGGATTATTATTTGTTTGATGTATTTTTTTGAGGGGTACTACACCAGAAGTGTCAACCACTTATCATCTCTGCGATTTTTTTTAATTTCTTTTCGACGTGAGATTATTAATATTCCAGACGGCGGCTTGTCCATTTGTTTTGCTTGATTTTTCGTGGCTTACGGGTGTTCTCGAGGATTAAATTTGCTTGGTTACTTTCGTTATTAATCGTGTTCCTTTTGCTGACTGTGTAAAGTATTTATACAACATCCATGTACGATGATTAAGAAGGATTAGTTGAAAGACACGCAACGAATTTTTTATCAATTCAATCTATATTTAACGGCAACAACTGCAATAATTATCAACAAGATACTCTTTAAAACTTTCCATAATCATGAACATTGTATAAAACTCCAAATAAATTCCAAGCATTTAAATTAGAAAAGGGAGTAATTAACGCTCGCACGCCGGTCGCCTCTTACGAATGCCACAAATATCACCCTCTTTAATAAGACACTAAAAATGCATCTCGCGTCCCTCAACATATATATAGAATCCTGGTGAGTCTCCGGATCGATCCTCTGAAAAAACAATGAAAGCATCGCCATCTGTCGGTGTAACTCGGCCGGTGTGCCTGCTTGCGGACAACAAGTAAGCTTTGAAAAAGCAGCATCGCGTCTCGTCGCGCGCTGTTGGTTGGCTGCTTCTCCTCGCGACTCGGCGGCTAAATCGCGTTCGACGCGTAGAAGTGCAAGGACGACGACGACGACGCCGCCTCTGTAAAACTGCTCCTTTTTAACTGACCTCCGCCAACGCCAAAACTGTGAGTATTCTAATCGCGGCTTTTCCTCAACGTCACATCGAGTGTGTCATACTCGTTACGAAAGAGCTTTTCGCACGCGTACTACAATTACGAGCGTGAGTTTTTGGCCACTTCGCACACGACTATAGAGCAGCAAACACCTGTGGGTTGGTGGCTTGCAGCCATGTTACACGAATATATATAGTTATACGCCGAATGCGAATTTTTTTTTTTTTCACCCTATTCCGATTGAGAGAGTGGCTTTGTCCGACGAGAGAATTGGTCGGAAGTTGAACGAACGATTTATTTTTAAAAATGATAAGATTGCTTTGTAGAGGGTGTGGATGCGTGGATGTTTCTCGATGGATGCCGAGTTATTTAGCTTGCGGTGTTTGCATACTTGGCTACTCGTTACGTGAAGTTTATGAATTGCTAATTGTTCGCCTCGATAAACTTGGCAACTTTGCGGGATTATCGTTTAATTGCTATTGATGTAGCTCTCTTTCTCTTGCTCGTACGAGTACCGTATGTTTACATTTTACGTAATTCGATGCGCTATTTAAAAGCTTGTCTCTATTGTGATTTTTTTTCTTGGTAATTTTTACGTTCGCGAAGCTTTTGAGATGGATTTGGACTAGTCCAAAATGAAAATTTCATTAATTTGAAGTTGAATGATTTAAAAGCGCGCGATGTAAAATTTCTAAAAGAATAAAATAAAATGTAATTATTTGTTGAGAACTCACCAATGGATCTGGAAACATTTAGAACACCATTTACTCTCCATGTACCATAATATATAACTTCTCCTCCCAAATCCTCTATCCTCGCTTTTTCGTCCTGAAAATCAGAATGAAATGATTGAAGTTATTTTGCATAAATTTTCAAGTAAATATACAGCTGCTTCGTTCATTTGTTATAATTGTATCAGTTAAACATGTCAAAAAAATTCAAGTAAATTCAAAAGTTTACAATGGCCGATAAAATAGCTAAAATTCTCCGTGATCAATATCTCCTGCAATATCCGACATATGAAGATTATTTGGATTCATTTATAACGCCTCGAGATCTCTTTCATTTACGGAGCAAATCCATATCCCGACGTATTATAGAATTAGGTTACCACACGCCTGGAACATTAGAACGCGACGATTTTTACAAACGCTCGGAAAAAGTTGCGAGATATTTGTTTTTACTGCAGAATCCATTAGCTTTGTGTTCCGAATCTATAGATCCCGAGGATTCGTTGCTGCAAGCTCTAGCTCATCGGGAAAACGCAAACAGAATCGGAGAACTATATACAATAATATTCATGCGATTCGTTGGGAAGTCGCAATCTCAAGTATCCGGCTACATTGACTATAGTTACAGACTGAAAACAGAAGACTGGAAGCCGTACTTTGAAAACAGTAGAAAAATTATGCCTAGAAAAACCGACTTATCGTATTACGACTGGAAGAGCGGAACTTCAATTATAAACGAGTCGCCGAATTTCAAGCCAATGATACACGATGGAAACGGCGTGGTGTTTCAATGCGTATACGATGGCGAATTGATATACGTCGATCCTAATTTAACGTTTGAATCGGATGTTACTCGCGTAGTTATACATAGCGACGTTTACGGACGTGTTGTGCTTTACGATCATGTAATTCCTTTTGAAGAGTCAATAAACGGCTAATTTTTTCGTTTGCCTTTGTCACAACTTACTGGTCTCTCTGGCGTATGAGGCACTGTCAGATAAACTCCTCTACCATTCTTTATCAACGCAGCTTGAGAGTCACCAGCCCATGCAATGTACAAAGTTTTATTATACACAACACAACAAACGGCAGTGGCACCGCTATTTTTTGTCTGAAATAAAAATTTTTCTTATTACTAAATATGCTGTTGTTTAAATTAAAATATAGAGATCGTGCTTATACTAACACCATCGCATTCTAAAAATCTAGCATCCGTAGTACGAAAAGCGTCGCGTAAGGCAAGTTCCAAATTATCGGGATAGTGTCGACTCTCTAACAAATACTGATGAAGGTGAGCCGCGCTATATGTGGCAGCTTCTTGTCCTCCATGACCATCAAATACTGCATAATAATTTACAACTGCATCATTCTAAAAGCAAAAGGATAAGATTAATAAATTGCTTTTACAAAAATACAAGAAAATATCAATTCAATTACCTTAATACTGAACATAGTGTGTAAATCGTGTAAAACTACAGAACGATCTTCCATTTTTCTCCTTCTATTCTTAATTGCATGTGAAGAGACTAATGGTAGTGGAATGGACGGAGGTGGAGGCAGTAATGCTAGTCTGCTATTGTCCAGATAACGCTGACAGATTTCGTTAACTTTACTTGTAACAACTTGCATTAACTTTAAAGGCGTAAAGGCTGCAAAAAATAAAGAAAATAAGTTAGAGATGCGTAAATACGTAGATCAATGGTAAATAATTTTTTTACATATAAAAAGTTGATAGTTTACCTTTGTTCTGAGGTCGATAGCCACATTCTTCTGGTTGCTTTTGAAACATAGATTCAAACTCCTCCTTAACTAATTTCACCAAATAAGCTTGCAAACTTGGAGGACATATCCTGCAATTAAAAATCAGAAAAATTAGACATTTTATATAAGCAAAATAATCAATAAAAACTGTAATAAAAATTAAAAGGTGTGATTAGATAAGAAAGCAATTGAAGTTTACATAACTACATTGCATGATGTGAAATAAATGATTAATAAACTTCATGCAATTTGATTTCAGAGACATTAGAGACATCAAGAAGATTGTTGTGAAACTTGTTTAACATTTGAGACTGAGCAAGGTGATTTAAAATGGCTTCTTTAGTGGGAAACTACCAGCATGAAAAGAATGAAAATCTTGATGAGTACTTCAAAGCTATTGGTGAGTACTTTTGTAAGAGTAAAATATTCTAATGATTTCAATGATATTGATAACATTTTTTTATTGCAGGAGTACCTTACATTGCTAGAAAAATGATGTCTATGACAAGTCCTAGACTTGAGATTCAAAAGAATGACGAAGACATGTGGACCATTCGAACAATAACGCTGATGCGTACTGTAGAATTGATATTTAAAATGGGAGAGGAATTTGAAGAAACAATGCCCTCCAATGTGGTACTCAAGGTAACTGTCAGCCTGACTTATTTGACAATACATTTACTGCACAACTGTAAACAACGTAATAGTGATAAAAAATTTTTGCAGAATGTTGCAAGCTTGGAGGAAGATGGAAGCATTGTGATAAATTCGCATTCTGGCGATGTGAAAGTTATCAGAAAGTATGAACTTAAGGATGACCAACTTATTTTGGTAATTCCAATTGAAAATTAAATATGCACCACAATAATTGAATATATTATTAATATCTTTTTACATGTTGCAGACCATGAATCATGAGCAGAGTGGACAAGTTGCCAAACGTTACTTCAAGAAACTTCCTTAAAAATCCAAGTCGCTCTGCTCCTCATTATTAATACTTATTTGCTTCTTATGCACAAACATAATTGATCTTATAAGATCAGTGATTACTACATCTATAATAGATATATATTCTTAAGCTTCGCTCAAAAAGAAAAGACTCATTTAAAAACAAAGTACTTTATGAAATGTGTTAGATTTTGTAACTCTTAGCTTTTTAGCTTTAAAAAAATTGATATTATACATCAATATTTTTTACTATATTTTACATATTTTATATTACTTATATTGAAAGATGTTACTGCTCCAAAATAAATGTGATTAACTTTGAACTTGCGTCATTTCCTTGCAACAACAACAAAAAAGAGAAAATTGCAAATCACCTCGTTACGTGAATAATAAGCTTTTAACGAAAAATCGCTCGTTCAAGTGTTATTATATGTATAGGTGTATGCTCAGCAGCCATAACTTTCGATTCCTTGATTTTGCTATAAAAAAAAACAAGGCTCCACGGGAGCATGAAGCTTGAAGAAAAATAAATAATAAGCCGTGTAACGCGAGCGCTGGCGTATAAAAATAATTCCAGCGAAATTTTCACGCTATTGCGGAGGAGAGGTGCAACATGTTTTTCAAAGGAAGAAGCCGCCGCCGCCGTATTGCACGCGCGCTCACGGGTTGCATGCTCTGCACATTCATGCATTTTTCCGATATACTTCGCGCGCTCGTTGACCGTGCCGTTGTATCATACGAAAAGAGAAGAGCGCTGAGTGCACGATGAAAGGAAAACACTTGTCAAAGACTAAAGAGTTGCTCCATTTTTCGTGCTTGCGAGCGAATAGAAAAAAATTGTCGCGTTCTCCTGGTGCATCTCGTATTTTTTTTTATTCTCGGAAAAAAAGAATAATAATAGCTTTGGAAGAATCGTTCTCGCGTGTCATTCTACGAAATTGAATTGTTATTTGCAAACGTCCATCCCAGCGTGAGCAAATTGTAATTTGAAAAATATTATCTCATCTGAGCAAATATCATTGAATGAATCATCAATCCTATATAAATTATAAATAGTGCCAATCAGTAATATTCCACGACTAAACGAAAACTAGAACTGTCACAAACATCAATCTCTCCTACGCTGTGCATCTCGTGCGCTTTAAATAGTACAAGAAAAGCTCGACCTGATTTTTCTCGGAAAAGCCGATGATTCGTTTGCAGTCCAATGCATATTGTGTACACAAATACATGTCCTATCGCGCTACAACAACAGCGGCAGTACAGTATACACTGGCCTACAAACGTTTTGAGAGCGCGCCAATGAATAATTTATCAAATCCCCTTTCTCTCGCGTACATAGTCCCTGTGGATAGACGCGTATCCCGGTGCAACGACTTTACTCCGGTCGCTTCGCCGGAAGTGCACCGTAATTCCGCCTACGTCCGAATAGGTGGGCGCAAATCTCGACGCGCAACGCGACGCTGTCAGGGACACACCACGTATATACATATATAAACGTAAAGCGCGCCAGATAACAGCCAGAGATAACGAGGTTTACGAGCTCGACGAGGCTGCTTTTTGCAGTGAGACACACACACACGCAAGAATGTTTGAGCAGCGAATTTTTATGGGTAAAAGTTTGACCTTGGACGGTAATCTTCAGAGATGATGACTGACGAGAGTCTGAAATGAGCGTGAATCACGTGTTTAAAGAGCGAGTAAAATCAACTCGGAAAACTTTCAGTTTTCGGAAAAAGCATGAGTAAAATATATATTTATTTAGCACAATCTATGCAGGCGTTCAAATAAGAAAAAGTGCATCTAACGTAAAATTCGGAGCAAGTAGGAAAAAAGTTCGAGAGGAACAGTTCATGTTTAAAATAGAATAACGGAAGTCCGTTAGCTATTTTTAATTTCCCACTAGTCGGATTACTAAGAAACGGAAACAATACACTTCCGCGTTTCGAAACACGACAGAACCGGCAACATCATTGGCGGGTTTGAACTCCGATTTGCGCAAAAATGTAAACAGGTGCGCAAAAAAGGGGGAAGCTCCAGGAAAACCTAACCTCACAATGATAAGAAATCAAAACACACGCTGGTCGTGTTTTCCTCTGTAAGAGCGCGCGCGAAAAAAGAAATCCCGGCTTACGCAACTAGTGCAGTTGAGCTGCAAAGAAGGAGTGACGCGGCGCCATGAAAGAGAGAGAGAGAGAGAGAGAGAGAGAAAAGAAAAGAGAGTTAATCACCTTTGATTGAGATGCTGCAAAGTGATGTCGGCGAGGTCGCCGGCTAGCTCGCACTCGCGTACATCGCGCCTTGACATCTTGACCGGTAGCTGATCCTCGCGACAGACATTTGCCACGAAATGCTCGAGGAAACGCCGGTAAGCCCCAAGATAATCACCATCGCAAAAATCCGTGGTCGCCATGGCCTTGTCGAGTTATTCCTCGTGGTTAGCACTGTGCACACTTTGCACTTATTAGAACACCGATGAAGCTCCTTGCTGCACGTGAAGATGCCTTCGTCGCGACTGGGAAAACAACACACTACTTGCTGCTGCTTGCTCTCTTGCGCGGTGCGCGGGAATGCTGCTGGCTGGCTGTATAGTTTCTGTGTTAGCTGCGCTATGTGTATGTGTGCTCAGAGCTCTGCGCACTCTCTCTCTCTCTCTCTCTCTCTCTCTCTCTCTCTCTCTCTCTCTCTCTCTCTCTCAGTTCCTTGGCGCGCGGCGCCAACTCGCGCTAGCTCGCTCGCCAATAGCCCCCTCTCTCGGTGGCGCGGCTCTGCCCACGTGACGTCACCCAACGTGGGTGAATAATCGCACATATAGCCGCGACGCCGACGGCCTGTTGAAGTGCATTTAACTATATACATACCTATATAGTCTCTGTACACGAGTCGTGTTCAAATAGTTGTTACTGCGCGGCCTTAGGTGCTCGCTCCTAGGCTAGGATTTGATTGCTGATAATACATACGTGCACCCACTGCTAACGGGCTCTTACCTTATTTTTTACAATTTGCACACTGTTCGCGCATACTGTGTAGTGTGCTCCTTTCTGTTTGTTCAGCGTTTTACTGCTTGTACTGAGCATGCTTTTTTTACTTACGCATTTTTTTTAGATTATCGTTTAAAAAAAATTAATTTATTACTTATCGCAATAATTATAAAACATTATTCTCAATAATTCTCTGAGCTTAAGTAAAATTCAATAAAACTGTATAAAATAACGTATCTCTCCCCCTCCCCCACACCTTTTAACAAAGGGAAAACTGGTATGCGAGTAGGCTGCGGAGAGCTT
>JAWWMK010010472.1:0-24696 GCA_035047105.1 Galeopsomyia nigrocyanea
ATATATAATTAAATTATTCCGGGAAATTACTTTTAGGCAAATAGTGTATTTATGGATTGTGTGATTTGATATGTTGAATAGATGAATTTATTCGATATTGAACATCATAATAACCTCGGAAAATCCTTTTGAACAAATTAGCGAATTCATTGATTATTTCAAACAGAATTACATTCGAGACCAATTGATTATACTATGTCACTAATTAAAAAAAAAATTAATTCGAAATTACTATTATGCAATTTTTGATAGAATGTCTTTAGATAGATTATTAATTTACTTACATTATGAACCAATCAAATTCAGTAATTAATCATGAGATGCTCGGTACAACTTATCGGGTATTTTTGTTTCACTTATACGTATCGACAAAATTCAAATGCAATTTGATAACGAAGAAATTTAACGAAAATAAGAAACTCAAACGAAAAATGTGACGATAACAAAAAAAGATCAATCCTCTCGCAAAATCCCAATTAAGAATAAAAAAAGCGTCGAATAAGTTGGCTGTACGTCCGTTAACGAGACCAAACACGTGCGCAAGCGTCGCGCGCGCGCGCGTGATTCATCGGTTGACGTACGCGCAGCCAACTATATATCTCTCTTTCTCTCTCTCTCTCTCTCCCTTTGTATGTACGCTCGCGCGCATACATATCACGAGGCCGGAATAATAATGATAATTCGCGTCGGCGAAGTTCGGGCTCTCGCGAATTATCCTCTCTAGCTCGCTCGCATCGCGCCTTGTTTTTGGGATATCGATTGCCCGCGCGCGCGCGCCGAGCGTTCGCGGTTCGTTTGGGTTATAGAGTCGGCCGCGCAAATTTAGATGAGCTCGGCTAACGCGGCTGACCTAAAAATTATCTCTCTGCGGCTGCTCGTTAAACTGTTATTCGCTGGATTACTAAAGGATTTACCGACAGTTATCGCTCGAATCGACTGTTAGCAACATTATGCTATTTTTTGGTTTCGTATTATTGAAATTATACAAAATAGATCTCGCATAGAAAAAGCATTTTCACTTATATCCCACACAAGCGAAATAATAACTTTCACAGAGACAAAAGAGGAGAGTCGACGCTATTAGTAGTTTTATGATCGATACTAGCGAGAGACTATTAAACACACGTTATGCGCGCTGAGATAGCATACATGACTTCCGGCTAGACTTTTCCACGAATGCCTGCATGTGTGTTATTCGTTGAATTTATGGATGTTTGTCGCTTATATTTACATAAACAAAATGGCTTTCATAACTTGAGCTAGACAAACATTTATGAATGATGTCTGACTAAAATCGGGGTGTACTACTTATTTTTTATACTTCATTGTTTTAGTTGAATTTAACGAACATGACCAATAAATTAGTTTAGTGCAAGAAATTTTACATAAATTATTTGAATAATATATCAATCCTGGTAGAAATGCAGTTCAATAGTCCATTCAGAAGCGACAATCTACCTCATAGATTCCATCAATAAAACGCAAAAAACAATCTACCCCTCGAAGAACTGAAAAAAAGAGACGAAATGCAAACTCAAAGAGAAGCAAGAATAAAAAAAAGAAAAGAAGGGTGTCTGGTTGTTTAAGTAGGGCCGTCCGTGAAAACACATCGTGGATTCAGCGCGAATCGAAGGAAAAACGGAATTCGATTGAGCCGCGGCGCGCGCGTCCACATTTTCCTTTCGACGTTGCCTGCCGCGAGAATCCTCCTTATCCTCCAGCATTATCATAATGCTATCGCGCGCGCTACGTGACGGGAAAGATGTATTATCGGTCGACGACAACGTCGTCGTCGTCGTCGTCGGCTATATGCTCTTCCGATCTCTTAGCGTCTCGTGCGGCTTATCACCCGGCGCCGCTTTTAAAACGGATGCGAATTAGCGCCATTTTCGCTGATCCCTCACTTCGCTCTCATACTTCCTATGAGAAAATGAACGCACCGTCTCTCTCTCTCTCTCTCTCTCTCTCTTACTCTGCGGTTCGTGAGATTCGAGCGGAGTGGCGGATCTCTTAATTTTTATGGCGCCGCACATCGATGTGATAGACAGTTTGACACTTCGGAAAATAGCATTTCAATGCTTCGAACAGTTACATTATTCAGCGATGGATTTTCATATTACGAAAACTCAGAGTTGATTCGTTCGTTCTTCACTTTATTATGCACAGCTGAAGAAAACAAAAAGAAGAAAGGACTGGAGTTGTAAGAAAAAAAAGCCAAAGCCATTGATCATAACGCCTAATTTTCTCCCCAATATTAAGCCACTCGAAAAAAGATTTCTACACGCGTGAGAGATTCTGATTTATCACGACAAGCAAACACAGACCGAGTTTTACCCTCGGAAAAAGAGAGAGAGAGAAATCACTCGGTCTCTAGCTCCCTTCTGACCGAATTGACCTATTTCACTAGCCAGCAAAGTGTCACCTCTCGATACTACTGGGAGAGAGAAAAAAAAAGCCTACAAGCAAAACTCCCGAAGCAAAAGAAAACAACGAAGAACCGTCTCTCTCACGAGAAAAAGAAGAAGAAGAAGAAGAAGAAGAAGAAGGGTGGCCAGTAGCAGAAAATCGGATACGCTCTGGAATCCCGTGGCGTCACGTGCGGAAAGCGTCGGCTTGGCCCTGAGCCAAAACGCCGCGCGCGCGCACCGACTTCTTTCGGCCCAAGTAATAATCCTAACTTCCGGGTTAGTCTGGGCTTAATTAGAACAGGGGTTAGCGACTCCCACCACCACCGCTGCCACCGTCTCCTCCTTCTCTTCTTGGTTTCTGTCTCGAGAGAGTTGACTGCGCAGCGAGAGAGAGAGAGAGGAGGGAAGGATCTCTCTCTCTCTCTCTCTCTCTCTCTCTCTCTCTCTACGCTACACCTATATTCTGGCGCTACTCTCTGTTTCGCAGACCTGTCTTGCACTTTCACTGAGCGGTAGCGAGCGAGAGAGAGAGAGAGAGAGAGAGAGAGGACTTTGTTGTCAGTTTGCGTTGAGTGAAGTCTAGACTTCGCTCATGTCGAATTTGCATTTTCAAGCTGCCAGACTTTGCCTCTATACCTGCGGGAAATTCGTAGTCCAGCGCCCCTCGCTGCGCGGACCATTAATTTTATTAAAACATGCCTCTATAAACGCGAGCATTTCTCACTGTTATACTTTGCGAAACATTAATTTTCGCGCAACAGTTGAATTAATTTTCACGAATATTTTTTAATACCTTCGATTAAATGGGGGGGAAAAAGTTCCTTATTCCGTTTTAATCAATCACACGAGGAATACCAATCGTCTGGCATTAATCTCCCTCATTTCCCATACACACAGAGGTTGCAATCAAGACTGGCATCGCCGTCCACGGTCCATAATCCTACCTCAAATAGAATCTTAATCTAAATCACGCCGCCCTTATCTAGGCAACCACCACCCCTCCGCTCACTCCCAACTTTTATCTCAACCTTTCTCTTTCCCCCCTTTCTGCCTTGAATCCTCGAACGCTTTCTCTTTTTTTCTTTTTCTTCTGCTGCTGCTGCTGTTCGGCGATTCTTTCTGTCTCCGCGAGATTTCGGCCATTAATCCCGTCAGGGTCCGGCGGCGCCTCGAATCTAATTACTTGGGCAACTTTTACGGGCTTAATTTAGTGGAAGTTCCGGCGTCTAAACTGTGAGCGCTAGTTCAAAACAAACCTCCCTTCCCCCCACCCCATCCCCTTCTTCCTTTTCCGAGTTGCCGCCACGCTGCTATCCCAAGTGCGAGCTATACTACTCTCTCGTACGGATAGAAAATTAATGCGGGCTACTCGCACAGCTTCTCTCTCTCACTCTTCGACGATGCACTTGGACTATCGATAAAGCAATTGACCTTCCGCCAAGCTCAAACCTCCAGTTCAAGTTTGCACTCGCTTCTGGGCATAACGTGCACGTACTTAACTCTGCTTAAATATTTGATGATAAAGCACATATAACATCGTTGAGGCTTTTTCCGGAAGGGTTTTGATTTCTTTTTAATTGCAATCAATTTTCGCTTCGATGGTTTTGTTTTTAGAACACTTTCGATCTTGATTTGAATATAAAAATTTAACTACTTTTCCGCATACTTTATTATCAAAAGCAACATTGCGACTTTGTATATCTCTGTTTTTATTAGGTAATATTTGAAATAAATTCGACTTACGTCATTGAGTTGATTACATGTTAAAGTAATGTAGCGTTAATTACCTGAAACAGACAGACATCGTTAATTAAAACAACGCCATCGCTAAACTCCACTTTGAATAAAAAAGAAATGACTCGAGACATAATAAAAGCTTACTTGTCGTGACAACTTCTCAAGTAGCTGCGGTAAAGAGAAGGAGAGAGAAAGAAAGAGAACGATAAAGTTCCACTCGGCTAAGCTAAAGAAGTCATTGCTTACTTTATAGCCGTGAGTAGTAGCAATAAATTAATCTGGGATCATGCATCAAGTCGACGCCGTTTATCGCACTCGTTATCCTAATTCACTGGGAATATCCAAGTAACCCCCCCTTCTCCTTCCCTTGGTACGATAAAGAGATCCAAAGCGGAAAAGCCGGACTGCCGCGTGCATAGTACGAGTAGGGACATAAAGAGGATAAGAAAGCGATTTATCGATAAAACAAGCGCGAGGCGAAGTCACGCGTTTATTGAATTGCATGATTTTCCAACGGCAGCGGTGGATACTTTATACGGCTTGCTACGGTCATTTTATTTCTTCAATTGCACTATCGTTGTTCTGTTATATTGAATGCTGCATCGATTTGCACGATGATATGGACTGAAATGTTGTTTTACAATACGATATTGTTGCTTCAAATTTAATAAATTTTTTGTAAGCGAAGTGCCAGGATAATAATCATGAATTAAATAAAAAAAGTTTATTGATTATTTGATTGATTGATAATTAAATAAATCGGTATACCGAAAACGTTTTACAACTTTATTGCATCTTAAATAAAATCACATTAAAATTTCACTTCTACATTAAGTGGACTTCATCTGTATAATATTTTCAATTTTTTTTAATTCCTCTTTAAAAAAAGCACATCGACATCTCTCTTATCACTCGAAAACAAAAATTTTCGGTCCGCGAGAAGTAGCAAGCAACTAAAGAAACGAGCCCTATTTTTTACCTCCTCGCCTTATGCAAGACACAAAGACCAAAAGCTACAAAGACACAGTCCGACGTCTTTCTTGATTATCCTTACACGTATATATATATATAAGGCGAGCGTGTGAGAGAAAGGGACGACTGCTATATGCTTGACCCCGTTTTTCGTCTATGGGGTGACTTTTGGCGCGCGAGTGTTGGTAGCGAAATTGAGCTCTCTCTCTCTCTCTCTCTCTCTCTCTCACTCAGGCTCTCGCTCTTTCTCTCTCTTGCTTGCGCGCTCGAGCAAGCGTGGACGGCAGCCAGACTTTATCGAGGGGATCACGCGAGAAGTCATGTTCGTGGCTTGGTTCTCTCTCTCTCTCTCCCTCGTGTAATTTCACCGATGCCTGATTACAACGTTTGCACCACCGTGCCGCGATGAGGCATGACCGTACTACTAGTCTGTGCTTTCTTTTTTTTTCTACTCGTGGTTTGTTATCTGGCCGCACTACTCTCGAGGAAAAAGAGGGTAAGTATGGGGCGAGGAGAATAGTTTGCTTGTGCACAGGGAAAATAGTTGGGTATTTAATCTTCTTTTCCTGGCCGACACGATGGAGAGCTGGCTCTTGATTGTGCAAAAATTCGGTCTGTCAAATTATTCATATTTTTGCGGAGGAAGTTTTTGTTTCGAATTTTTTCGGTCGTATTTAATAATGCAATTAGAGTGGAAATAACGACATCACTGTATAGCGAAGTGAATGGAAAGAACGAAAAAATTAACTATTTGAAACGTTTAATGATCACACAGAAAACATGGAATATTTTTCTTTTGTATCATGATCTACAACTCCGAAAACATCAAACTAACTTGCTCGTGAAACATACATAAAAGATGGTACAAGATGATCCTCGTAAATTTAATCGAACACGCCCGCATCAAAACAAATGAAGATGAGCGCGGAAGCAATGATTCCGCAAGAAAACAATGAAACTGTAATATTTCATCCGGACAAATCATCCGACCTCACGAAAGAGAAGGAGAGGAAAAAAAAAGAATGTTGCAACGAATCCATTATATATATAGAGACGTCATGACCTCTATATCGTGGCAAATTTTTATACTCACCCTAATGACGATCGATTCCATTAGGGTCATATCTAATGACAAAGAGCGATATCACGCGATACTCATTAACGCCTAGGAGCGTGTTGGATGTTCTCGCTCTCTCGCTCTCTCTAGTGCACGCATATAGTATCCCGACTGAGCTATGGCGTACAGAGAAACCGCCGACAGCGCCAAGTGCATTATTATCTTCACTACTCTACTTCGCGCGCTCTATATCTATCTTTGCAGCTGCTGTCTTCTAATGATGAGTAATTAATCTCCGATGTTGCACGAGACTTTTTTTTTAAGAAAGTTCGATGGAAAAAGTAGGTTAGCTGAGATTTTTATGATTTGATTATCTGAATAGCGGTTACTTCTAAAAATTAATTTTGCATAAGTACGTGAACTGGTTGGATCGTTAAGTAAGAATAATTGACGTTCTCCGAGAAACGAATGAATAATTAAACCGTTGAGGCGATATTTTTATAATAATCCGAAAATCCATAATGAAATAAACGATTGAAAGATAAAATATTCAAAAGATTTTCAGACGCCATCGTTTAAATTAAATATATATATCTCCTTCACTCTTTACTCAAACTCATACTCGCTGTCCTTTACTTTTTGCGGATCTAAGCTCATTAAAAACGGTTATTAGTCTAGTTGAGCATGAGCATCTCTCTTCTTGCGCCTTTTCTGCCGGCTAAGCTCGTTTTCTTCCTTCATATCGCGCGAAGAAAAAGTAATGTGCTACGTTCGCGAGCAATCGAGTAAGCCAACGTGCAAAAATGCTGAAAGAGGACGCGAGCGAACGCGAAGAATTTAAAAATAAAAAATTGCATGAACGCTATTGTTACGTTGTGTATTATGTTGCAAGCATTCGGCGTGCAAATTATAACGATATTAGCTGGGTTTGATTTTTGAATTTCAATTTATGTTCGACATTATACTAACTTGAAATAGACGTTCGTATGGTTCGGGAAATTAATTGTAATGTACGATCGTTGATTCGCATTCGATGTATCTCGTGAATTTCAATTATGAATATTGCACAATTGATCATACTACTGTTACATGGAAATGTATATTTGTTTCCTTGTTTTCTTTAATTAAATATTTTTATCTAAAATATCGCACAATATCTCGCGCGTATACAAAAGCAGTAACAAAACAAAATATCCGCGACAACAACAAAAAATCCCGTCGCAAAAATTGAAAAAGTGTGTTAGGAAGGGGAAGTAACGGGAACCGCGGTGAGAAAAGCCAAGGTGAGAATGAAAAGGGAAGAGAGGAAAAGAGCGGATGTGTGTGTGGGGGGGGGGGGGGAGCCGGAAAAAAAGGATATGAGGAGTGGTCGGGCATATATGTATAAGCGAAGAAAAGGACGCCTTCCCACCGACGCCGGTTTGAACGAGACGGCGGCAAAAGAAAACGTAATGCAGGGAAATTGGATTCGTCGCACACTGGGCCAGAGACGCAAACTGACGGGAAGTAACGTGTCGAATGAGCTCTCCCGAGCTCTCTTTTTATTATTTTTTTTTCTTTCTGCATTCAGTTATAATCACGTATGTAACTCGCGCCTTTTTTTTCAAATCTAAAAGACGATTCACGCGTTTTATAACGAAGCTTTCGAGACTTTTAATGAAGTTCAAATGTGATTCAATTGAGTTTTTCAACGTTTTCCGCTTTAAAAGCTTGATGCTTACAATTTTGTAATCTAAGTAGTATTACGTGGAGAAAAAAAAAATTTTAAATCCGCTTTGCAATATTTCGAGAAGCTTACTATACAGTGTAAGTAAGTGCACTTCAGGAGAAGCTTGCAGCTTGCATGCTCAACTTTTTGCTTTAAAAAAGAATTATAACAATTCAACGAAAATTCAAAAATGCAATGGAAGATAATAACGAAACTGCGAACGTCATCGAGCAATTCCATTAACTTAATCAAGCGACTCCTTCGCGGCAAATCCTTCCATTATATTTTCTTCCACATAAGTGTCTCTCGGCACTCCTCCTAATCTCCTCTTACTCCCGCGAGCGCGAACGTCATCCGAAACTGTTGTGTGTGTGCGTCAACGGCAGCAGCGAATCCCTTCGTTGCAACCTCCACGCGTGGAAAACAAAGAAACTAATCCGTTACAGTGCCAAGCGTTTCTACTGCAAGCGCGCAATAACGTCGCTTGGAGAGCTTTCGTACCTTTTCCTCTCTCTCTCACTTTTCTTTTTTTTCACGTATGCTCTATCTCTCTCTCTCTCTCTCTCTCTCTCTCTCTCTCTCTCGCGAGATCCGGTTCTGATTAGATGCACGTGTTTTAGCTGAGATTACTGCGCTGCCTGGGAAATTGCGCCGAATGGCAACGCGGCGCACGAGTTAATTTGATGACGAGCACAACAAATGTTTTTGGGGGCGCACTCTCTCTCTCTCTCTCTCTCGAGTGTTTGAATTGCGCGCTAGATTACAATTTAATTGCTGGAAATTTTCGCTGAAAATGCGAATTATAGTGATGCCTGCGTGAATAATTGAAAATTGTACGAGTGTAAGAAAAATGCAAACAATTAAAATTGTTTGCTGAAACATCCCTTTCTGCCATAAAAATCTAATTTACAATATTTACGCCACAAAAATTTCTCATTTCTGTTCGATAGTAAATAAAAAAATACGCCATGTTGGTCTGCGTAATTTGCGGAGAAAATTTATAAACCCAACGATATATCACCGATTCTGTTTACTTTGGATTTATAACGCATAAAACTAAACTGTTTTCGATTTAACTCGATTTTTCACGAGCTTGTTAAATTTAACGGTAGTGCCGAGTCTATAAACATGTATACTTTTCACAAGCACAGTTGACCAAGTAATCTTGCTTATAATAGGCAATTTTATAAAAATGAAAATTATCGTGATATCTTGCCGAGGTAAACAAATTTAATAACTTCAATCATAAATATTCTTGAAGTTCTCGAATTAGTGTATTATTAATATCTTCTTTAGAGTTTATATGCACTGGAAATTCCTTTGAGTTCTTATATCCCGACAATTTTTTAAAAGAAATATTGCATCGATTGTAGAATAAATTCCTGAACGAATATGTCGCGACGCGAAAGAATTTAATAAATCCTTCTTAACAAATTTTTCTTTGAACCGATGCTTGGAAAATTTCATTTCAAATATCACAGAAAACATTCCCCGTCGCGTCGCGCAGCACAGCGAGGTAAGAAAACAGAAGAGAGAAGAAAAAAAACTGGCACTTGCTGCAGCGATTCAAGGTACAAAGCCAAAGAAGGCGGTCACGCCGAAAGAAAAAGAAAAAAGAAGAAAAAAAAAAAGAAGAAGAAGTAACATCCGACGAGCAAAGCAGATAAGGAATTTTCAATATGTACCCTTGCTCAAAAGCGAGTTGCGTGTCAGTTTTTATTTTCGGGGGGAGGCTTCCTTTTTTTTTCAGGTCGGCTTGTCGGTATTTTCAAAAAGCAGCTGATCTACAGCTGCTCTTTGAACGCAAGCCCGCGCAAACACGCGCAAGCATCTGCAAGCAGCGGCACAAATCTCTTTCCGTGCGCCTACTTCTTCAGAGATGGAGAGATAAGGACGAAATTGAGGTTTGCTGCGGGATTAGTCGGATTGAGCTTTTGCTTTTGCTCATTTTCAATGTGACTTTGACTGCGCGAAGAGGTTGCTGTTGCTTTTGCAAACAGACTTTTTTTTTTACTCTGAGGAAGAGGGATCGGTATTTATTTTCTGTATATTTTATAATATTTTTTTTCGTTGCAGAAAATTGTTTTAAGTAAATAATGTTTGGCTACTTATGGAAAAACTTATGCAAAGTTTCTAGATTATTCTTCTGAAATTCAAAGTAACAAGTAGTACTTGAAACTTAAATTTCTTACTTTTCAAAATTAAAATAGTACTTGCATCAAGAAATTAAATAAATTAAGTGCGCAAAAAGCATTACTATCGACCAAACTAAGCTCTTGTTAATTTAGAGCTTCTGTAAATATCTGCTAGAGGAAGTATTAGTCAGCACTTCCGCTGAAAAATTATGCTAAAGTAGTGTTAAAAATACATCAAGCAAACTCCGTAATTAATCAAATAAAATAAAATCAGTTAAATTTTTTGTATCTGTGCCAATTGTGTATGTCATGTAGAAAATATATCAAAACATCTTTTCATAAATTTCTTATTTCATCATGCATTCGCACAAATAACAACCAAAACTATAAAATTTTCAAATAAAGAAATCACAATAACGTAAAAAAATAGGTTTCAATTACGCGAAGAGTAAGCAACTAATAGTACCTTATTAAAAAAAATAAAAGAACTATGAGAAGAAGAATCTGGCATGAAGCTAAAAATTGGAGTACTTTTAAGCCGTGCCTTTGCACCCTCTAAAAGCCCGCATAACGCGAGAGGAAACGCGATTGAAGTCATTCCAGGCCGCCAGGGCAAAAGAGAGAGAGAGAGAGAGAGAGAGAGGCGGCGCACATACACTTGCGCATGTCATTAACGTCATTAAGTCCCCCTTCCCTCCCCACTACGCCGCGCCGCTTGGCTTTAAACACATACTCGAGGTACGCGCCTTTGTGCTACACGCCTGCTGCTAATTCGCCTCGGTAAAAAACTTCTTCTCGCTTCCTTTTTTCTTTTGCTCTTTCTAATTTTACGCGCTTAAGTACTGGCCGCCTCCTTTTTTTCGCTCTCTCTCTCTCTTCTTTAGTTGCACTTGAAAAGAGCGTTCGAGGAGTGCGCTTTTCAATAACTCTGAACTGAGATTCCATCTCTCTCTCTCACCTCGAAGCTCGAAGCCTGACGACCAAGTTTTTAAGATGCTCCGCTCGATTTGGCTTTGGCTCCTTCTATATTCAACGGATGAATTTGATTTCGAGGCTAATTTGAAGAAGCGGTATCAATCTTGTTATCGATTTATTTTTGAAACTAGTTTCTATCTTGGCATTCTGATAATTTTAGCTTCGAGAATGGATCATGTAAGTTAAATCGGAAATCGTTCGAACTAGACATCTGACCAAAATATCCCAAGTCAATCTTCGAATTTTTCATGTACATCCATCCTCTTCTAATCATATCGAAATTCTATTATTATTGATCAGTCTCTTTTACCTATAAAAAAAAACTTTCGAATTCAGTCGAAACGAGTAACATGCATAATGAAAAAAAAAGCCTTTCCACGCACTTAGCCCTTAGATTTTTGAATCTCAGCCGTGCAGCTCGTCGTCACTTAAGCAACATCAAAAGAGCTATAGCGGCGCTTTGACCCCCCCTCTCCCCACCTCTCCAATGCATATATCGCGTACACGCAAAGCATCAAGAATCGCCATCTTTAAGCGCTCGCGAGGGGCTTTAAAGCGTACAGCTCTAGCCCCTTCAAGCTTCGCACCGCTCAGGCTTTGTCACTTCATTATGCCTTTATGAGCGAGGGAACCTGATATTGCACAAGCGAGCGAAGCGACGTTCACGTATACTCTATCTCTCGCTCACTGGGTTCTTCTTCTTAGGTGACACGTGTGCAGGAAAGTACGACAATGAGGGGATTGCGAATGAAAGAAGTTCGGAAAGTGCGGGTGTGTTCGACGTTTGTCGGATGTAAGAGGTTACAGGAGATCACGCTCGGTGTAGTAATGACGATATTGTTCTGTTGAGTAATGTGTTCAGCTGGATAATTATATACTGCGGGATGAATAGAAGACAAATGATGAGATTTAAAAAAAATTAATATTCAAATACAGTGGATGCATTAAAATTTAAATGAGTCAGTAACGTTGAATAATAAATACGAGTTCATTTTAATTCATACCTAAACTAAAACTAGAAATATTGGAAATCATATTTTCGATCGAACGTTTAAATAATAAAAAATAAAACGTCATCATATTTTAAAAGCTCTCTAAAGCAGACTGAGAATAACGAGCGCACCGATGTCACCGCGCAAAGAGGTTTTTGAGGAAGAAAAAAAAATCCCGCGCGGCGAAGAAAAGAAAAGCGTCTGGTCTTAAGCTTTACTTGGCCAATTTTTCAGGTTCAATAATTAAAGCACTTTATCACAGTCCATAATTCGCAGCCTATGCTCTTGGCCTCTCTCCTCTCTCTCTCTCTCTCTCTCTTTCGGTCTCGCTCGTTCGCTTGAATCTCCCAGGAAATAAGAGCCAATCGAGAACGCCACTATCGGGCGAAATATCGCCACTCGACGCCGCCACCGCCGACCCTCTAAACAGCTTATAGGGCTTTTGACGTAAAAAGAGAAGAAAAAAAAAGCTTCGTCGTGCCTATATACTCAGGCCTCCGTGTTTTTTTTTTCCTTCACGGCGATCTGCTACGCGTCTAAAGGTAAGCACATTGTGACGCTTATGTGCTCTCGAGTTTACTCGATTATGCATTAAAAATCGGTATCGGATATTCAATTTGTAGCTCGATGCTGTAAAAATCTTATCGATGAGGATTTCGATAGATAAAACTATTCATTTTTAGCGAATTTCATTATATTATTTTGCTTTCATTATATTATTTGAAAAAGTTTTCATAATCTTTGAACAATGAATATTTTTATTTTGAATTTTTACGAACTTATTACTACGAGAACTACAGAAAACTATTCAGAATCGGAACACAATCAAAGCCAGAAGTATAAACAGTACCAATGAATTTCTACGAGGTTGTTTTATTATGATTATCTGAAAGAGAATTATGTTACGAAAATATTTATAGACGTTAATGAATTTTGTTTAAAAGGGATAATTAAGATGTTAAAAAAAATCATTATATCGTTATTCGTGTGGTGATCAAGTGTACAGGCGGGGAAAATAAGCGATGGAATTCACGATTAACTATATAAGGTGTAACTTTATTCAAGATACATCATAGTAATCGTATTAGAATGACTCGCGCAACTCGCATGCACGCAGAGCGGCGGTCATTCAAGCACTGCCATTTGCACAAAGCTCGCACACATTCACGCATCATTCGCACACAAGGCACTGGTGTCGCCAGATCCAATGCATACGAATTTAACTAGCAAAAAAAATCATACGCATTGTACAACAATTGTATTACAAGCTCGCGATTTCCATTTCGTCAAAGGCGGTCGCGATGGTGTGTCGCCGAAAAGAAGTAAAATATAATCGTTCGCAAGTAGACGGATACAAGTATTATATATCGTAAACGCGATAAGCGTTGTGTAGCAGCTGCTGGTCCGTCCACCGCCACGCTATAAATCAAATTTCCCGAGGCCTCTCTCCGTTATCGAAAAAGTTTCGCGTGTCTCACTCTCTCGAAATGAGCGTCGGCGGCGATTGGCACAGTTCCTTCGCAGCCTTTAATGGCTCGAGCATTGTTTTGTTCACCACTTCCACTGTGTATTGTAGCTTTGTTCTTTTCTTGGAAGTGGCGTTCTTTTATTTATTTTTTTTTTTTTCCTTTTTTTTTACTTGCTCGAGCGATTCTATTTATTGAATTCAATTTGGCTCGAGCACGGGAGAAAGAAAAAGTGGCAACGATTGCAAGTAGTTGGCTTCCTTTTTACAAAGTTCCCTTTTCTCGTGCTTGCGCGCTATACTACTATGCGACCTTTATGGCTTGTTTCGAAAATAGAGATGAAAGCGAGGTGAAACTTTTCGTCGCTGTCGTCGAGATTAGAGAATTCAGACTTGTTTTTTTATGGATCGTTGTTACTTTTATACTGTTTATTGAAATTTTAACACTAAATAGAATGTTGAGAAAAAAAAATATTTGAGTATACAGGCACATAAGAAATTTGTCGCACGAAAGAATCGGATGAATTATTCTCGTGATGTAGGAGGAAGGAATTAGTTGGCTGCTGAATTCAGAGATGGCTTCACGTCGAAAAAACATTCGTTAATAAATACTAATTGAAACCCTTAAATAATACATCAATTAATTCAGTCAGATAAACTCATAAAAATGAATTGATAACAAGAAAAGTTTTAGAAATTAGAACTCGCACATTGAAAATTAATTAGAAAAGTGTTTAAAAGTTCCGTTCATTAATACGCACCACGCCAAGCCGAACCAATAAAGCCAGGAAGGGCAAATATGACGATGATATACATACATGTATAGCAACGAGCAAAGGCGAATTCAACGTTGTATGTCCGTAGGGCAAAAGCCAGGCCTCGACGGATAGCGAGCGAATGGAATTGTTGGCGAAGTACGAGAGCGCGAATGATGCGCTAATGTCGAGCGTCACACGGTTATATATATATATATATAGTATATACCTCCCGGGCGGCCAGAGGCCAAAATATCTGCGCGGCCATTAGAATTTTGCGAGCTATGCGAGCTTGCGGGTGAGGAGGGAAGGCTTGGTAATAGCGCAGGTGTTGCTTGATCGTTGATGTCCGTCCGTGGCGCGCGACATTGTTTTCCAGATTGTTTCGAAATGATTATGTATTTCATCAGTTATTTCATTAGCTGATGAGCTCGCGGAGCGTGTCGTGGAATTAATTTTTTTTCTTTCTTTTAACAGCCAATTACGTCGGTGGGTTAATGAATGAAATTTCATTATATGGCTCGAAATAACCAAACTGCATTGTTGTCTTTTTACGAAGTACGCTTATATTGATTTTTGTTTGTTTGTGAGTTCACGCGCAATGTCATGAATGTCACGATTTATAATTACAATAGAAAGCTTTATTCGCTTTATCATTGAACGATTGAAAAAAAAGTCTCGGTATAGGCTTAAAATAAAGATTTGTCGATAATTACTTTGCAGCTATTGAAGTGTACGGCGTGTAACTGTATTATACAGCTTCAAAGGACAGTTTTAAAGTCTTGCGTAATTGCCTTTTAGAAACTCCTTGCTTCAAGTAAACTAATGTAAAACTTCGTTATACCGGTAAACAGCTTTGGAAATTGACTTCAAAGTTATTCATTTTATATTCAGGACAGCGTTGCAAGTGTATCGCTTTAATTTCATTCAATTTGCGAGATTTGAAAGAAGTATAATTTTATGGAATAGAAATAAAAGCAAATAAAATGCGATACGGTAATCTTTTAAATAACGGTACTCTCGCGCTTAATCCAAAAGCTCTAATCGATGGCAGAGAGAAGAGGAGATTGTACAAAAGCCAACTGAATAACGGATAACTGAAGATCAAACAAAGCGCTTGTAGACATTCCGTTACCCGCATTGTTCCCGCGCTAAACTAGTTGTCCTTAACCAAAAGCTTTCGACGACACAAGACCAACTCTACATTCGAAATTTCTCTATTATTATCTTCCGAATCCACTGTCAAAAATGCACAACCTCAATAATAAAGCTCTGACAAAGAAAAAAGAGAGTGAAAAAAATTGACGTATATCCGAATTCCCTTTTACAATCCACTAAAATTTCATCAGCTACCTCTCTCTCTCTCTTCCTCTCGCTCGCAATATACAGACACATATATACATACGAGTATCATCGCGTGCGCGCACACGTGTAATCCCACATTCCTCTCTATCTGTCGTGCATGCTCCAATAACAGTGGGCATACATGGGCACACGCGTTATTGCGCCCGTTAGCGATAAGAGTCGTCGTCGGTGGTGGTAGTGGTGGCTGCAACGGTATAGTGTGTAGGCCATCCGATACGCACGCCTGCACATGGAAGAGAGAGAGAAGGGGGATATATATACCTATAGGCCGATTGCTGTTTGCGAGCAAATAGAAGGGTGACGACAAAAAAAAAAGAGAGAGAATCTCACGATCGAATGAAATGAAGCTCGACGATTGATCTGTTCACCAGTTCGACTTGGACGATCGTGGACTTTTTTTTTGGATGGATTAGTAGCTTGCGGTAATGCGCTGTTGATTTGAGGAATATGTAGGCATTAGAATTTTGTTAGAGGGGTAAAGATTGAAATTAAAATTTTATAAAGACTATGATGTGGCATAAATTAATGTGAAAAAAAAATTCTCTCTGAGTTTCAAATATTTTATTAATAGCCGGATAATTTTAATTTGATTTAAATTGCACATAAAAACGGAGATAATAATTTCCGTAAAATTATTACAAATATAAAAATGTAATAAAATCCAACGCAACATACTTCACTTAAAAATGCTTTCCCTCTCTCGCAAAGAAAAAAAAATTATATGCTCTCGATATCGCGCGTGCATCGTATGACCGCAGCAATTTTTTCGCATATCCCGGCATAAAAAAAAAGAACGCCAGAGAGAGCGAGAGAGGGAAGGGGGCGGGGGGGGGGCGTAAAAAAATCGAATCACCGCGAAATTTCACGAGCAAACGTCCAAGCCACGCCGTAAAAGCCTCTATACTGCTCTCTGGCTCGTGTATGTGTGCGCGTGCGTATGTACGTGTGTGTGTGTGTGTGTGCGCGTGTGTGTGTGTGTGTGTGTGTGTGTGTGTGTGTGTGTGTGTGTGTGAAAATGGATCGGCAAGCTGAAACGTACGTACATACCTTGCGACTAACGGGCAATAAAAGTGACCGATACCTCCGCTTTGCCGATTGCCGAGATGCACGAAATTAAATGCGACGTATGAAGTTTATGGCCTCGTGTGTGTGTGTGTTTGTGTGTGTGTGTGTGTGTGTGTATGTATGTGTGTGTGCAGCAGCCAGCTGAGGAATCCCGGTATGTCGGCGTTTCACACAGGTGATAACTCATATATACCCTCGACAGCGAGACACGCTTAATGTCATGGCGTTTCAAAAGCTTATTCGATTTCATTGTTTCCGATTGGAATATGTCCATCGGTGTTGTTTTTACGATTCTTTTCCTTTTTCTTTTTTTTTTACTTTTTGACGTACGAGGATGAATAATGAAAAATTGTTGATTATTTCGGGTGTCACACAGGCGTCTGACGTGGAAAAATTTATCTGTCGGGTAATAAGAGAACGTTACATGCATATGCAAAGTTTTACCTTCCCTATGCGCTACGTCATTCTTAATCATCCGCAACGTATATTCCCTTTTCGCACTTTTGATTGCGCTACATATTTCGCGACGCGCCGCCGCCACTGCGGCATCATGTCGACAAGCGAGAATGTGCATTATTCAAAACGTCGCTCGCTCGCTCGCTCTCGCGATATATACGCCAGAAAATACGTTCAGTCATCGCGTCATTAGCGATGAATATTTGTTGTTTTAATTTTTTTTTATCATTTTTTACTGCTCTGTAATGAATTAACGCGCTGGCTGTTAGCCTAATGAAAAATGCTTCATAAATCTCTCTTTGCAACGTTGATCTATTTAGCTTTCTGTCGGTGTTCGTAAATTGATACTCATCAACAATTTAAATTGAATGATCTGCATAGTGTGCTTTACATATAGATTGTATACTTCATTGTTGGAATGTCAAGTCTTTGATTCAAAATTTATGGAGTTTTTACGCATGCGTGCTTTTGTGCAGAAAATAACGTCATATCATTGATAGTTAATTTGTTTTCAAAATATTGTAGAGTTTTATGGACCATTTTCCGAAAAAAAAATTATTTTTCTATTTACTTACAGGAATATCTATTTACTGTTACAGTTGATCAACTTTTTGGATTACTGACCAGGAAAAAAAACGTCGGTAAATAATTGAATAATTGAACACGATCTTGCTAAAATTAAGAAATTCATAAATGAAGATACGATAATTCAGTATACACCGGTTATGAACATGTTTTATCTTTTCAATATACTAAATAAATCATTTACTACAGATTTTTTAATATAATCTTTTAAAATCTTACCTAAAAGATTAATAGTTAAAATAAAAATTCCTAGATCGTATAAATGAACCTAAGATTTTGAGCTCTAATTAATTTCAAGAGTCTCAATTTAACTCGTAAAAAGTTTCTAGATGGAGCTTATTGTTTCTATTTTCATGTGAAAGAAATAATACAAGATACAAATATATGGAGTAAAAAATGGGCATATTTAATTGAGAATATATTGGATTGTTCTATTCGATTTCATTTATAATACCGTCTGTGCATGCTTGTCTTGTCAAGAAACAAAGTAGTCATGGCATCAGCACCGAGGCGAATACGATCCCTAGCAAAGAAATCTTCTTATATATTTCATTTTGGGTACATAACTCCATAAAACACTATATTTGTTTATTTATTTTTTTAACAAATACACTAGGCGACCTTTGTGCTTCAAAATGAAAAAGATATGGTACAGGTAGCGGCCACGCTTAAGGATGCGCTATTTAGTACAAGATGAATACGCAGGTTACAATGCCATAAAGTAACAAACCATATTATGAAAAAAAAATATATCTCGTAAGAGGAAAATTTTACAAATGTAAAATACGTGACGAAAGCGAATGGGGAAAAAAACAGAAAAACATGAGATGCAAGCGAGAATGCAACAGCCGGACCGTATATAGTATGAGAACGATGAAGAAAGTTTTTAAAGCCCTTAACCTTATTCAGCGCGTAACTAAACTCGCGCTAACAAACTAACTGACGTGCTCGCGAAAGTAGCTTCTCTCTCTCTTTCTCCTTCCCTCGGCGCTTCGCTAACCAGCGGAGACTTAATAAGTCGTGGCACTGCCGCCCCTAAATCGTGAGAGCACTTCTCTCTCTTTTCTCGCATTATTTTCGCCAAGCTATTCTGTCACTCTTATTCTAAAAAAAAAATAAAAAAAATAAAGAATCAACTGAGCTATGCTTTTTCTTTTCACAAATGACTTTTTGAATGGTTCAGTTGTACCTGCTGTTTCAGCGCTGCTCGTTTGCAAAAATTTTTTTCGCAGTGAAAATTTGATTTTGAAGCGGGATTTTTTTTCACTTCTCTCTTTCAAAAAGCCATTTTCACTGAAGCGTTAACACGATTATTACAGTTTAACTAAACTTAAAAACTAAAAAAAAAAGTGAATATAAAGTCTCTTTATCGTTCAAATGAAAGTCTCATTTTTTAAATAAAAAATCTCATTTTTTCAAATGCAAAGTCTCATTTTTTTTAAACAACAAATAAAATATCCCCACTAATTGTTAAAATACTCCCCTCGTCACAATAAAAAATGAAAAAAAAAATGGAAAGGAAAACCTCAAGCATCATTCTGCACCGTCGACTTGACGAGACAACTCGAGCGAGAAGGGAAGCCACGGAGATAACGAGACTTGTTGGCTTTTAAAATCGGAAACAGCGAAGGAAAATGGAGGATGAGAGCGAGAGCGAGAAAGGTGAGGGCGCGCGCGCGGAGATTAGAGTAAAGTACGCTAAGATGAAGTGTCGCGCTCGCTGTAGTTTTGCACTGTCGCCCTGACAACGAGGAAAGTTCTCGAGGAGGCACTTTGCTCGTCGTGCGCGCCGCACACCATATATACACATACACGGCAGTCAAGACACCCCCGAAAAGTATAACTACGACAAATTATTTCTGCAATTGCCAACGAATTCGCGCGACTACGGAAGCTCGGAGTTGACTATTAGATTTTGCGCTAGCTTGATGATGTAAAACTTTAGTTTGTCATTGCTACAAATGTTGGAATGAGACAACGGAATTGCGTAGCGAGATTTGGATTTTTTTTCGTATTAAATTTAATAAATATTTTATAACAAAAAATGTAGTATTTATCCGTATCAAGTTGTAACAATTTTACTATTACATCTCCAAAAAGTGAAATGAAATACTTGTTGAAAGCGGAACATACAAACGGTTCTATATCATGATTCACTTTAGTTTAAAGAATAAACAATACTATCAATTACTTTTAATGATTGACATCTGTTACACATAAGACGCTAGTATGCAAATATAAAAAAAATCCACCTCGGAAAAAAAACAACGAAAAAAGAAAACTTAACCGGAATCCGAAAGTTCGATCAATATTCACCCACAAATTCACTGACCCGAAAAAAAGAATCTACGACATACCGTGTTAACAAAAAAGACACAGAGAAGACAGAGGATGAAAAAAAAAACTGTGCGTTCAGTCTCGCAAGAAAATCTGGAATTGGACATTACCGTACGTCTCATAAAATAAAAGTTCACGATGCTTGGCTCTGCTGCCGCCGCTGGGGGAAAAACGACCTAATCACATATTCAGGCGCTCGAAAGCGTTTCTCTCGCTCTCTCTCTTTCGGCCCCCTTCTGTTATTCCAGTCTTTCCGAGCGCCAACTCTCTCCCTCTGCTCTTTCTCTCCCACCTAAACACATCCTGCCTAACGTTTGCATAATGCGACACGATTTTAAACAGAAGTTACTCGCGATACGAGCTCGTCGTCGCACTGGACAACTCCACACGCACGCGCGGCCACTATAACACTGTCGCTCGTCTGTTTTTATCTCTTGTATACCGAGTCAAAACTCAAATTGAAAAATGTTTCAAAAACGTTCTTAAAACAAATTCCCTATTTTTTTCATTAAAACAAACTTACCGAGCATATTTTTCACGTATATTCAAACTTTAAAATGAAACTCGCCCCCCATGCTCATTTTTTTTCATTCCAGCAAAGTATATAGAGGCGAGGAAAAGTGAAATCTCGCAGAGCGCGAGTCATGGGATCCGCACGACCGACTTCCCGTCAAGACTTCAAACCTCCCCCTTTTCAACAGCAAGCAAGCACTCACCTCCCCCTTGCCAAACCGAGGAGGGCGGGGACTTTCAATTTTCCCCATTTAAGGCTTAATGAAGGGCCGACGCTTTGGCTTGTGGAAAGGACAAAGATCTTCTCGCGCCTTTCGCTTTCGCCTTCTTACAAACGTCTTCGTTTCTTTTTCGCTCTCTCTCTCTCTCTCTCTCTGTTTGTTTTTCATCTGTTGATTTATGGTTCTTTTCAGTTTTCACCCTCTACGTAATTATGTTGCTCTTTGACGCTGCTCGAGATTAAATATTTACTTTGATTCTTTTTGCTTTCGTGCGAAACGACGTTATTTTTTTTTTATGTGTCAAACATCATAACGTTTTCGATTTAATTAAGCTTCGTTGAATAAGTTACTTTGTGTGCTGTCAAATATTTTATTACATTGCCATGAAAATTACATCCAACAATTTCGTTTCGAATGACTTATTCAGTGCCGCAACTTCATGTGCTTTTTTTCACTTCGCAATAAAGAATCTTGAATAATTCTATATACCGATCACCACCCCTTTTTTCTTTCCACCCCGTCGCTTCTCGCATTCTTGCCAACTAACCAGTATTTCAGCGCGGCACTACATCACTACACGACGACGCAAACTCATCTAATATACGTGTGGAGGGCGAAAGCCTATAGCGAAAGTTGTCCCCTTATACCGCCACGCTCTCGCTTCGCTTGTCGTCTTCTTCAATCTCGCATCGTCGTCGTCGTCTCTCGACTTTCCTTGCGGCTAGGAGAAGAAGAAGAAGAAGAAGAAGAAGGGTTTTGCTCAAAGTGAATATTAAGCTCGCGGCAGCAAGTTTCGGTTTTCACCGATGCGAGAGGCCGAAAATTTTACGAGAGATGCGGTTGCGTGACTTTAATATTGAGAAAACGATACTTCTTGGTTACGTTGTATTTGTAAAAACTAAATTATGTTTCGTGGTTTCGGTTAATTGTGACAATGAAAAATCAGTCTGATCACAAAATTCATTGAATCAAGATGATAGAATTCACATTAATTCTTTTCGAATAAATTGACGCCAGGTGGACTTTTATCCGAATTGTTACTATCACTCGCAGGTTTTTGCATATCTTAATACAATGAATACTCGCCACATGTTAATCTTACTTGTCATTGATTACTTACAAAATCACTAATACAATAAAGTCACTAATTACTAGTAGTTTCTTCATATATAGTTTAGACCTAGCGAACGTACAATTAAAGCAGAAAAATGACTTCGAAAAAAAAAACAACAGCAAATAATAAATGGTCACCGAACGAAATAACACCAACGAGAGAGGACGAAAAGAGAGCGACGATCATTGAAAACAAAGCGCGAACACGTATTCCGATCCCTTCGGCAGAAGATAGAGCGAGTAAGGTAGCTCGTCGCATAAAACGAGAGATCGCGCGCGTTGGAGAATTCGCCCGGAAGAAAAAAAAAAGAAGGGGGAGTCGGAAGGAGGCAGGAAACGGCCCCTAATAAAACGACATAACGTCAACCGTAAGTCTTTTTCCGATTTCAATCAGGGCGCGCGCGCGAGTCTCTCTCTCTCCCTTTGAAGAAAAAACATCAACCCTTATACCTTTTTTTCGTTCGTTCGTCTCTCTGTGTGTGTTCGTACCGTAGGGAATGTATATCGACTTTCCGGCTGATTTATGCCGGTGTCAAATCACTTGAAAAGTCTGGAACAATAGACGTCGTCGTCGTCGTCGTCGGGGAGAGAGGCGTCGAACGAAAGCAAAATAAATCCGTCAAGGAGTATTTATAGTCGGATGTTGTAATCCCTTGTTGTATAGTTGTGCACGGCTGCTGCTGCTGGCTGCTGCTCTAGACTTTATATCCGCGACAGCCGTTACGAGCCGCGCCTCGTTAAATTGTTCTCTCTTTTTCTTTCTCTCTCTCTCGCACTCGTATTTCCCAATGCTTCGATTGTGTAATACCCCGAGTGAAAACTGATCGGAAAACACATAACAGTTGGATAAAAGCTTGTATTTCACTGATGATATCGTACGCGAAAAATTAAAATTGCATCGAATAATACATCAATGCAAGAATAACCGACTAATCCATTAACGGACTAAACATTGAAACCTCGAGTTTCTCGCGCGGTGGGTATAGTCGCCCGTATAGCTTCAGCTATGATATTCAATTGCAGCGAGCCGAGTGAGCACAGTTGAAGACACTTTTGGATATGAAGTGGATATGCATCCTAAGCCTTAGAAATTAACTTGCGAAACTTTTAAAGCCCACTCGCTCTCTCACTCTCTCTTCCAAAGAGTGGCAGCATTTTCACTGCCTTGCAAAAGTTTCAGAAGCTGTCTGTACGAGAGAGAAATCTCAGTCTGACTGGAATTGTTGGCGAGTCCGTTTGAATTAATCGCAAGGATTGTTGCAATTAACTAATAGAACTTTTGATAACGATTGCTGCGAGCAAAATTACATTGGATTTACGTGACTTCGACTTCGAAGCGCGAATTGTTAAGAATCGCTGCACGCCAAAGTTACTTGTAATGGATTTGAGCGCTCATTTTACTTGATGTACTTGCTACGCTATGACGATCAACCCGTTGAATTATTCTTGAACAAAGATTAAGATTTTATTACTAAATTTTTTCTCGAAGTAAAATCTATTTTGAAAAGATAAATCGTAAAATTTTTTCAAATGTCCGTAACTACCGCACGTGTACGCAAACACGTACACTCCATCGAAGTCAGTCATGCTACACAGCGGTCAACATCGCAGCACGCAAAATTAAGGTCATGTACACACGCACACACACTCAATTAAGCATACGCGCGCGTATATACACAAGCGTCGAACAAGACGGGACAATTGGAGTGAGCTAAGAGGAGGGAAGACAAAGGGCAGATACGCGGAAGAATTATTCCCAAATGACTAATCGCCAACGGTATACGGAGGAGAGAGAGAGGAAACAACGGCAAGGGCTAATACTACGCTTCGGCTGACGTGTCCTTCGCGTACTCCCAAAACAATCTAAATCTCACCCAACTCCGAGGAGCGTGTGATATGCCAACTGAGGTGGAAGTATATATCGGGTGACTACTGGCTAAGAATGATGTGTCGAGACTCCGTTATACTCTTTGATTTTGTTGTTTGGAGATTTGTGTGTCGGGGTTGTAAATCTTGTTAAAGTTTGTCGAGTTGATGAAGTTCGGCGTTGTGGTGAACAAGTATTGATTTGATGGATTTTTTCGATTTCAAATTCTTTTTGTATTAGTTTTGGTATGAATATTACGAAAAATAGTCGAATTGAAAGAGTGTAGCTATTTTTATATTAGTTTTTGATATTTTTTCTTGTGAAGTTTATAGTAAAATTACGAGAAAGGAAATGTATTTATTTTTATAAAACGTTGTATTGGCTATAAGACTATCGTTATCTGTACTTCTCACTAGATATACTTGATTTGAAGATTGAAGCCTCGTACATTGAAAATATTCTTTAATGCCTTAAATACCTATTGAGAGGATTTTTTTTTAAATAAGAAATGATCATCACAGTTACGAAACTAATAAGTTACGTTTTAGGCAATGGATCACATGGAAATTCGTAACCCTTTAAATCACGCTATAGAGCAAAATATCTCCATATAAAAACTAATATTAATTTAAATATACATAATAATTCGATAACTAAAACCTCATTAAGTCGACAAGGCTACTTTGTCGTAGAGAGAGAGAGAGAGAGAGAGAGAGAGAGAGAGAGAGAGAGAGAGAGAGAGAGACAGTGAGAGAGAGATGCAGCGAATATCCTATGTCTACAACTATAGTGCCGTAACTTAGTATAGCTATATGTATCCTATATAGTGTAGCAGCTTAGTAAGCGTGGTGAGGACGTGCGACCGTGCAACAGATCAGCTGCGCGCGTTTATAAAAAAATATTTGTGTATTTAATGTGTATTGAAAATTATTAGTAGAAAAATGAATAATATTGATAGTGACAAAAGACA
>JAWWMK010010483.1:0-24694 GCA_035047105.1 Galeopsomyia nigrocyanea
TGCGTGCCTCTAATATGAAAATTCGGACAAACGGTGCCGAATTATGGCAGTTTTTTTGTGGAATTGCTCATATATCTTACATTGCTATATTGCTAACAAGCACATTCACGCAGTATCCATCTATCGGATAGTTAAACTACTATAGATTAGTTTTCATCGCATCACTCATTCATTCAAATTCGCAAAATTTATTATAAACTCACCTAATTTTCCAGGAATAACGTCGAACTGTGTCGGTGTATCGCTGACGAAAATCGGACGATTACAGAGCTCCTACAAACAGAAAAAAAAAGAATCGGCACATCAGGATTCAATTAATTAAGCTAATTAAATTACAGGCTACTTCAATTGGATAAAGAGTCCGCGAGAAATTACGGGCTTCTTCATCGACGCGCGGTTACGGTCTCATTCGAAACGGGAAAAGAAAAGAATATATACTTCACGCGATTGTTCGTTAATTGATCGATTCGCTGTTTATCGACCTAGTAAAATTTATACGATCCTGCCAATTGTATAATTAATCAGTTGTTTTTTTTATCGAATCGTGTATAAATAGGATATTATTGTCTTTTTTTTTCATGTTCGTTCCGTGACACAATTTTACTGTACTCTAAACACTACTCTGTCATGTTTATTCATTACGCAGAGATCATCGCAAACGAGACTTTGTAAAACGTAATTTTTATTATTCTTTGAATGCAAATCGTGCGCTTATAGCGAAAAACCTACGCGTGCGTGCGAATTTCTACATAATATTTAATAACGTATATATCGTGTGTGCGTCTCTTCGTTGCGATACCATTCGCATATCAAACGTGCTCGCGAGCGAAAATGAGCACGTAAAAAAAAAAATAAATGAAAAAAATCCGGGTTCCGCCTTCGTTTAAAACATCGTTATACCCGTCGCGAAACGACTTTCTCTAAAATTAATTTCATTTTTTTTTTCTTCTCTCTTTTTCTCCAAAACTTTTCCGCCACGGTATAGTTAATGAGTTGCAATAAAATTAAAGAGGTATATTAATTGGTCGTTTCATTATCGTTTAATGCGTTATTTGTGATTAATTATTATCGAGGTCGCAAATTTGCAAGTATAGTAACCACCTGAACATTTTTTTTTTTTCGAGAAAGTAGTTCGAAGATTAAGACATTCGTTACTTTACGATCGATGTATATTAACTTTTAAATTTGATCGTTGAATACCAATTTCCGTAAATACTACGTTTGTCTTTGCAAACGCTGTAAACTATTCGGAGAAATTTCTACTTTCAAACTCTAGAGAAGTCCATTTTACTCGTATGTTCCTCGGGACAACGCAACTAATTGAACGATACTGTCAATCGCGAGTAGAGAAACTACACAAACTACATCACTGTTAAAGACTACGCGAAGTTAAGTTGTTTCTCTCTCTCTTTTTTTTCGCGAAAAAACCCGTTTTATCCACACGCAAAGCAATCGAGCACAGTTACATCCGACTTCGGGTGCAGAAAATAGGACGAACATTATATACACGCGTAAACAATATATATGCACGTCACGAGAAGACGATCCATGCATTGCAATTTGTAACGCCAGTTTGAGAAAGAGAGAGAACCTTTTTGCTCGTCGTAAAATGCAGCATGCAAAAGCCCGCTATATAACTCTCTCGCTGCATCTCTTGCGCTATTTTAAGGTGCCAGATGTACCTTAATCATTGGACATTGTTGCACATTTGATTTCAAGACTAACTGTTTTCGTTGAAGATCCTTTTCCTCTTTTTCTTCGCGAAATTGGGTTGTACGAAGATAGAGAGATATTCTTTTTTTTTTTCGAGCAATTACAGAATCAAAAGTATAAAAATTATTAAGGAAAGGAATAATACCAAAAACGAATGACAAAACACTTTGGCGATCTTGAATTTACTCTCGGAGGGATTGCGGGAATGCCGCAGTTAAAGCGCAACGAATCTCCCTTTCCACATTATGTTTTTTTTTAACCATGATTACATGCCTTATGACCGGATGGAATTACCGGGTCTCTCTCTTTCTCTCTCTGCTCGGTCTCTCGCTCAATGGAAAAAATATACTTTTATAATTGGATGGCGATGAAAACGTTCACCCACAGAGAAGGAAACGAAGAATTTAATTACCTTCGACTGATTTGTCCAATTCGCGAAATATTCTAAACTTTGATAATAATTTCAAAAAAGTACTACTCACCCGCGGTCGTTTCCATTGAAACTGAAACGGTGGCGTTTGATGATAGAACACAGAAGCTTGTGTCGCCGGAAAGTCCGGATCCTCCCACAATTCGCCGCGTTTCAAGCACGAACGCTTGATACGCTCGTACTCGCTCATCACGTCCTGCAAATAGACAAAAAAAGAGAGATTTTTTTTTTGTTAATCTTCCATTGTGAGCATAAGTAAGAGTCTTTGTATTTTTATAAGATTGAAAAATAAGCATTGTACTACTACTATAATGAAAGTCGGTTTTTACTTTCGTTCGATGGTGTTTACAAAAAGTGTCCTCGCTCTAGTTTTCTGTAACGCTATGTGTAATTTGAAAATATGCCGATTCACTGCTGGCATACAAGCCTAATTATCTTGGCTATATAGTATACAGAAAAAAAAAACCGATTACGGTTGGAGGTGAATCTAAACGGTTTATGTGTATAGACTTTTAGATGTGATTGGTTTAATTTGGGTTATTGTTGCGACTAGTTATTGATCAAATCAGTAACGTAAAGACGCAGTAGACAACTGGATTTATGAAGCATAAAGTAGAGATAATAATTTCCATCATTTTATTATATCAAACAGAACTTTATCTTCGACTTTATCAAATATTTAACAGTTTATTTTCAATACATGAAAAAACTTACTGTTCGCCACCTATCAGACTATTTGAATATTTCATGAAAACTCAATATCGTTTAATATCACAAAAATCAAAATCATTTGTTTTTCAAACACAATCTTTACCTAAAAAGTAACATTTATAACATAATTGAAAAAAAAAATCTCACATCCCCGCTAAAACCCACATCGCAATACTAAATCTCAATCGATCGTTCGAACAGCGAATAAGAAAAAAAAAAGCGCACTCCGCGGCGATAAAACGGACAGTAGCCGGCATCGTATAGAAGAGATCGTTTTACCATATAGTTGTGCGGGGGCGTAAACGTTGCGCAAGATTCCCACGCATCACAAGTACGAGGTCGTCGACAGAAAGCGAGAGAGGAGTTAAAACAGGGTTGTGGGCGACGAAGAAGAAGAAGAGTGAGAGAGAGAAAGAGTTGACTATCAGTTGAGAGCTTCCACGCATCGCAAGAGTTATGGATCGTTGCGGCTTCCATACGATTTATGGAGGGATGCGCTTCGCGCCTTCGTCGTCCGAGTAAGATATAGCGAAATAGCTTGTGGGCGATCGAGTAAGGAGAGAAATGATCTTGTTTCTTCTTTTTTGAGTTATTTGGTGCAATATGTTGAGTTGTCGCTTGCGATGGATGGATAGCAGTTGGCAAAGTGAGATGTTGAGAATGATTCAAACGTTAGGATTATTATTATTGAACTATTAATCTAATGATTCATGCGATAAGTTAATCAAATTATTACGATTAATTTGCTTATTCTGTACGTTCATCCAAACCCATTTATCTGTATTGAACTAACAAGTTATCTAACAGCTTTATCGTACCATCTAGCGGCCAAAACAAATTACTCTCAACAAAAAAAAAAACAACGTGAACGTAACTCAACAAAGACGATCACTATCCATCGTGCAATCATGAAAAATTCGCCGCCCTGAAGCTTGCGAAATTCACACTTTGCGTTGACAACCAGCTCTCTTTGTTTTCCTCCTCTCCTTGACTGATCGTGGGGGCGAGGCTTTAATTATACACACCGAGGAAGTAACAACACTGTACACGTGTGTGTGAAACTTTTCTTTTCCTTTTCCTTTTTTTTTTTGGTGTTAGACACCGTAACGGGTTTTATATTCTATTTGCAAAATTTATGCTACTGCGTATATACTCGCTGCAGGCATTATGCTAATGCTCGACTCCGGTGCGCGTGATTCAATTTGCTTTGGTGATTTAGTGCTTGCAATACTTTTTTTTTTTGGTTTGGGCGAGACGGAAATTCAATTTCAAATCTATTTTCCATTGATGGATTGGTACAATTTCGAACAATCGTAAAATTATCGTTACACTCGTTCGAGATATTTCCGCTGCTAGTGCACGTAGTTAATTACACGACCTGCAAAGAAAATAATAATTGAATCAATTATCCTCGGTAGCCGGTGTGGTTTTTTTTTTCGGTCTCAAACGCGTAAATTCAAACAAGTGCATCATCGTGTCGAAGGCAATTAAAGTGCGCGCGCTTGAAAACTCAGGGTCTAATTGGGGCTGCACATCTCGCTCTATTGATGATGATTATTGTTGAGTGGTCGGTGTATGTCGTTGAGAGACTTTGTGGTATTGAGGTTGTTTTTGTCTCGTTAGCGAAGGCTTTTATCGTTGGGTGTAACATTTTTTTTTACAATTTTTTTTTTCAGACAGTAAAATTAGATTGCTGTGTTTTGTAAGGTCTTCATAAAATGTGATCTTTCAAAACAGACGAAGAAGTTCGAAAGAAATGAATTTTTTAATAAAATACGATAGTAGTAAATGAGGAAAAAAACTTTTAATCGACATTATCTTTTAAGACACGAACACGTACTTGCTGTTAAAGCTGCTAAGATGACAAAGTAAAAAAAAATTGTTTTGTTATTCTTAGTTTGAGAACAAATGGATCGATGGTGAACTGAATACTAGCTTGATTTTAATCAATTTTTTTTCAACAACGAGTATTTGTATTTTCGTAATATTGATGTCATTCAAAGACATAATTATCTACTTACTTTTCATTTGATTGGCGCTTTAGAATGTACATCGCTATATGCAATATAAAATTCTTTTTAAACGTAACACTATGAAAAAACTATATCCAATAGCTCGATTGAAAAAAAAAATGATTTGAGGCCTAATTAATCGATATTGTTTGCCTTCATCCTGCCTACTTAAACGAGTGTACAACTGCACTAGAGTTCACTTACTTTCTAGATTCTCAATTGAAATGGCAGATCCTATTGTAGAATTGGAGAGCGGCTTCGTTCGCGGTGTCACCGAAAAACACGAAGAAGGTTTCAATTATTACGCTTTCAAGGGTATCCCGTACGCTGAACCACCAGTAGGTGAACTCAGATTCGAGGTAAGTCACATATAATCTTACTCGAAATCAGAATTCTAAACTTTCGTTCGAGAACTTTATGCATATTAGGATCCAGTAGAAATAAATCCATGGACGAGAGTAATGGAATGCAAGAATTATGCTACCAAGTGTCTTCAATTCGATTTCTTTTCGAAAACAACCAGTTACAACGAAGATTGCCTCTACCTGAACGTTTTTACTCGCTCGATCAATGAGATAAACGCAAATAATCCCGTTGTAGTGATTATACACGGAGGCGGTTTTATGTTTGGCTCTGGTGACGATTTCTTTTACGGACCGGAGTATTTGATGAGAAAAAAACTTGTCATGGTGACCTTCAATTACAGACTTGGAGTTTTAGGCAATTATGAAGAGAAATAACCGTTGCCCTGCGTAAAAAACAATCGTATATTGAAGTATGACATAATTATTTTCGTAGGATTTTTAAATCTCGAAGACGAGATAGCACCGGGTAATCAAGGCCTCAAAGATCAATTGATGGTTTTGAAGTGGGTACGACGAAATATTCGATCGTTCGGTGGTGATCCCGGCAATGTGACTATTTTTGGTGCGAGTGCCGGAGCAGCTTCTGTGCATTACGCGAGTCAATCGCCACTTGCGAAAGGTAATCGAAAAAACTTTGGTATCCGTTGGAGATCGCGTGACTTTTTTTTCTCTTTAGGACTCGCAAACAAAGTGATAATTCACGGTTGTACATTGTACAATTCATGGATATGTTGCATCCATGGAAGATCAAATGCAATAAAGCTTTGTTCGCTATTAGGACGACGATTGACGGATTCCAAAGAAATTAAAAAATTTCTAAAATCGGTTGATACTAAACGATTGCAAGAAGCTCAAGAAAGTCTTCGATTAACCATAGTGGGTTTATTAACTTTTTAGTTGCATCATACTTAAAAAAGAGTTAATGTTTCTGTTTCTTTTTGCAGAAGGGATTGCCTTTTGGCCCAGGGGTAGACAGTAAATCGTCAAATCCATACATGCCAATTCATCGACACATAGCAGCGGATCCAGGTGTTCAACTTCCATGTCTTACTGGATACACAAATCGGGAAGGTTTACTATTGTTATCAGGTATTTCAATAATTATTAGAACACACGTTTACACTTGTAATGATCAGATACACTTTCGTTCGCAGAGAAGTCGAAGGAAGAATTTTTCAAACTTTGCAATCTGGATTTTGAAAGTTTATTCCAATACAATGTAAAAGAAGTTGTGGATCATTATGGTTTAACGACTAAGCAGGTCAGACGATTGTACTACCAAAACGAAGTGGTTTCGGAGAAGAATTTGGATAATTTTGTGGATTTTACGTCTGATTTTTATTTCGTCGAAGGTATTCACAGATTCGTAAGGGTTCAAGCGGAAATGAGCTCGGCACCGACTTACCTTTACCAATTTAGTTACGATCAACCTAATTCGCTATCTAAATTTTTGGTGAGCAGTGATCTTCCAGGTAAATGCAATTTTCTTTACTTTAGACCGATTGGAAAAGGTTTCAATATTTGGGTGCTTGATTAGGTGCGTGTCATCTGGAAGAGCTACCTTTTCTATTCAAATTCCGTGCTTTCGATGTACTCGGACTTGAGCATCATAAAAAAGGAACGAGGCAGTATAGAATGATGGAACGAATGACGGAAATGTGGTCGAATTTTATCAGATATGGGTATGGAATGTCGTTCAATTGTTAATTTTTTTTTTAAGTTACTACGTTAAAACTTGATTTTATTACACGATAGGAAGCCAACCATCGAAGAAACCGAATTGACTCCGGTACATTGGCTACCAATCAACGACGCTACAGTTTTACGTTACTTGAACTTGGATGTAGATGTCAGCATGCAGTCTAATATAAACGTCGATCAAAAATTATTATCGGCTAAGGATGTAAAAGATTGAATCGGTATGTTGTCGATCAAAATAAACCTTTTGGAATTTAAAATAGTTTTGCATATTTCTTCACTAATTCATTAAATCCAAAATTATTAAACACGCAAATCGTAACAACATCATAAATTGAAACAAAAAGTCCGGTGAATTAAAACGCGTACAGCATTTCTCATATTGAAAAGTCTTGAATGTCCTTGCTTTCGCTTTTTCCAAGACCTCCTAGCACGCCGCAATATTCTACAGGATTAATATAGGATATATCCACAGCTACATTTGGTATTTTGTAATGGCTTAATTTTACGACCGCAATTCGAGTTTTTGGTTTTTTTTTGTTTTTCACGAAGAAACTTTGTTGTCGTAACATTGCACGAGTCTTTATGAGATAGTTATACTTCGGGTATTTAGTAATGGCTTAATGCGTACTTTGAGCTTATTACGAACGAAGTATGTGAAATAAAGGGATATAATAAGATAAAGTAACTTGAAAAACCTTCTTTCTCGAAGACTTTGTATTCTCAATCAAAATTCCGCACATGATGTCATAAGAAAAACTTTAACAAAAATTCACCTTCCAGACTTCACGTCAAGCTATAAAATCTCTCAACGCTCATCCTTCTTGTCAATGCCAGCGGCATCGTATATACATATATACTCAACGTGAAAATTATTAAAATACACTGCACCGTAACCACCGTAACCTAGGCCTCTTTTCTTTTTTTTACTCTCCCGCATCCTCGTTCGCGCAAAGATATTTAAATCAGCGAGAGCAAAATTTGCAAGTCAACTTCGAAATACATTCCTCACGCACAAGCGCATCATATTGCTCCTCGCGCGCGACAGGTTGTTTTATTACCGAGCAACGTCGGTAGCTCTCTCTCTCTCTCTCGTGGATGGTCTTGATAAGCAAAAAAAAAACATCATCTATATACCATATACACAGGAGGAGAAAATGACTTCCGACGCCAAGGATAAATCATTTCGTAACCCGCGGCGAGCAGCAGCAGTAGCAGCAGCGCGGACGTTGCACTTTATGGTTGCTGCTATGCGATAATCCATCGGAGGTATTTATATAGATAAGAAATCCTCCCTCTCCCCGCGAGCATCACTCGGTAGCTTCAACGGTTCTTCTCTGGTGTAATTTGTTTTTGTTTTTTTTTTATTTTGTCGCTGGAATTTACATTTTTCGACGTTGATAGTTTACTCGACGATTTGTACTTCCGATAAAAAAAAGTAAAAGTATATATTCGGTGCGGACTTTCCTTTCTTTTGTATATTATCGCTGAGATTTCAAAGAGAGAAAACAAGCCGATCGTCCGTTATTACATTCAAATCCAAATGTCTTTGTACAATGCTTTATACAAGTCGTTAATGTTCCCAACGTCTACGTCAAAGTGCAGCCATAAATAGAGAGAGAGAGAGAGAGAGAGAGAGAGAGAGAAAAACAGATAGAGACAGTCTCGACAAAGCGTCATAAAAATCGGTGGATTAACGTGATTTACGACTTAGCTTTTTTACACAGAACACTTTCACTCGGCGTCGACAACAAAAAACTCACGGTTCCGATAATAATACATTCGCGAAAAAAAATGAAAAATAATATCGACGCTAATTGGTTGATTTATAAATGTATATAATCGTGAGTAGCAGCAGTGGCATAGCAGTGGGATTATCGTTTTAGATCTCTATACCACGTCGACTTTATATGGCTTTATCGCGTTTATATATCTCGATATATATATAGAAAATTGATCGTTATAAGCGATCGATCCAATGCCACGTGCCTATATGCGCGCCCTTTTCAGTGTCAGATCTTACAATAGGCGAAGGAGCTGAAGCAGTTATTGCGAGCGAAAACTCGTTTCGCAAAAAGGATTACAGTTCGTTAGGTAATTGGATTTAGGATTTTTTTTTAATTTTAATTGTCGACTTTTCAATTGCTGGATGTTGAAAATTGCGATTTTGAAATTTGTTGGTGAGATTTTGTTATATGTATTGTTTTGAACGTTATAACTTATTTTTCTTATACTAACACGTCCTACCAGTTGTACTTTACATCAGTTTATTATTAAAGTTCTTTTATATAAATACTATCCTTACTTATTCCATACAATTCAAATATGCAATGACGCTAAAATTAATGTCAAACAACAAAATAAAAATTGTTTTGAAGAAATTATGAGTAGTTGACGAATTTATACTTTACAGATCTTTGTGTCGATCGAAGAAACAGAAAAAAAATTACTCTATATAATCCTAGCGGTCGAGAGCAAATTACAAATGAAAGAATGTTTTACGGCGTATTAATGTATAGATTGACTATTAATATATTTAAAACAATATATTTTTTAAGAATTTTTACTCAACTTTGAAACTTATACGCACATTAGTTAAGAAAATAAGCTATAAGTAAATCCATTCAGTACGAAATATATTTTTTATATAAATCGTAAGAATTATACGAGTCAATCTATAACTTAATGCTTTGTAAGACATAATTTCACTTGTAATTTGCTTTCGACCGCTAGGATTATTTAGACTAATTTTTTTTCTATTTCCTCAATCCACACAAAGATCTACAAAGCATAAATTCACCACTTTATTTAAAAATTCACACACGAATTCATTGTTCGCAGAGCGATCGCGTCATTAAATCATTTGAAATTTCTACAAGATGAGTGACAGTAAAAAATCAAGAAATAACACAATGCCGATTTTTGCATTTAAAATTCTAATTTAATTTTCAATAACCCATGAATCGGAAAAAAAGTTGAGTAACAACAATTCTACATGAATTATTCATCAACGTCTGTCGAACCTCACGAATTATAATGACTCAAAGAGTTACACATCGTAATTACCAAGCAAGAACTGATTCAACCTCTAGGTGAGTCACGAAAACCATACATTTTTTTTAGCAGAAATCTCAACTCCCACGACTTCAAAAATTCTAACACAAGTAGGCCCTCAAAAGAATACAATGCTAAGGAGGTGAAACTGAATAATCTAACACCATCAGACTACAAAAGCTTCTGCAAAAAAAAAAAAAAGAAAGAAAAAATGAAAAGCGAATGCAACTCACGATCAGTTAACAGCTGTGCGCGCATCCCAGAGAGCGCGAAAGAGAGATAAGCCAAGGTGAAAATATAGTGAATGCGATAATGAGCTGCTGCGGCTTGCGGACTATATCCGATTTGCATACTGGATTTCGAGAGTGTAGCTTCTTTTGGTTGAGAACAGAGCATGTGTGGGTGGGCTGTAGGATCTTTAACGGGATTGATTTCTTTTTTTTTAAGTAAGGTTTAGTTAGATGTGCTTTCTAATTACGTATTGTAGTGAAACTTTTCGTGTCAAAAAGTTAATTTCGAATTTAAAAAAAAAAACATTTTTTTCGAGCTATAATAATTCAGATAAAATCAAGTATACGATAAAAAATAATTATTTTCTGCCAATTTTGAATTAAACTTCGCGAATAACTATGAAAAAAAAAGTCTAAAAAAAAATTCACACGACCGCGTAAAAAACTTTTTTCCAATAACTCTAAAGAGAAACTCAAACATTGATTTTTCGAAAAATAAACGTTCGTCGCGCACAAAAGCTCATCACATCTCTCATTCAAAAAAAGAAAGAAGTACATCCTCGTCGTCGTCAGACACACGATATCCGCATATAACGTCTCTCGAGACACACTACTACAACTAGCGCGTGTCATCCCTCGCATGTCGCGCTTTCTCTCCCTACAGCAGCAGCAGAAGCAACAGAACTCCCGTCACGCAAGACAATTTTTCGAGTGCCCGCGCGTGCTTTTACATACGTAAAGTACGCGGTTTTTTTTTTCAAGATTTACGATGAGCCGGAGAAAATTTTACTTGCTCGCGCGCTCGAACAATAGAAATCTGATGTGTGCTATAGGCGAAGAAAAAATTTGAGAAAATTTTTTATGGATTTGAAAAGTGCAGTGTTAAAAAAGAAACTTTATCGGTTGCTTTGGTCTTGTATATATGCTGTATATAGCGTGTCTCGTAGTATTAATAGACCGCTGGTAAAAAAAAGTCCATTTTTTATATTAAAAGTGACAAATAGCTTACTAAGGTTAATAGCTATCTGTACCAGAAGATTCCAATAGAAAAATGTTAAAAGTTCCATCATTATCGGTATTATTAAACTAACAAGACATCTATTCTTTAAAAAAAACACAAACACGCAAGTTCCACACCTAACGGACAAACAGTGTAATTAATTGCTTAAAACCGAGGTATTCATATAAATTTTCATAATTGTCGTCGATTAATTCCTCGATTAAGTCCTCGGATTCCAAGCGAATTCACGATCCTAAAAATAATTCCTGAACCAGACCTACGCGGATAAACATCACCATCACCGTTTTTTCTTTTCTCACACATCATCCTCAAATCATCTGGCGATAAAGCCAATTATAGCTCTCTTTCTCTCATCCTTTCATCACCGATTTTTCCAAGTCTCAATTATCCGAGCTCATTAGGGCGTGCAGCAGCATTGTGGACAACAATGGGCCGAGGCTGCGTCAAGGCCACGAAGGCGTGTGTTCTGTATATATATATAAAACTAGTCCGACCGGTATGAGAGGAATATCGCGAGCGCCACGCTCAGCTGGACTCTCTCTCTTCTCATGTGTGTGATGGTTCCTGCTTGCCACCTTTTTCTTCTTTCTCTCTATCTCGATGCAAATTATTATTGAAGTGCCAGAAAAAAGTTTAAAGATACCATTCGACCTCAATAAATCAACTCGAGTATTTCAACGAAACGTCCTTCATCTCATGGTGCGGCGATGTACGGATAATTTGTCTCTCTCTCTCGAGCCCGCGAGCAGAAAATGCGATCGGTTGGCGAGAGAGCTGCAAAGGAATGCCAACCGGCAAGGCACATCTGATTCACGCAACGGTACATCCTCTTTCTTTTCTCTCTCTCTCTCTCGGAGAGCGCGCACAGGTGTATATTTGTGTGTGTATGTGTGCAACGTACCGCACCTTGACTGACCTCGCGAGATATACTCGACTTACGTTATATAGCGAGGTCGACGTGGAGCTTGTTTTTACGAAGGTAAAAAATGTATTCGGAAATCGAAAGCGTTTTCTCCTTTCTTCTTATTATTTCTTCTTTTTTTTCGTTGGGAGTGTTTGTGTTTTGTGAGAGGGGGATTTTTTTGGTTGTGGGAGGTTTGAGAGTTTCGCGAATTGAAAGGGGAAAAGTTTTTTTTAGCAACAGGTGTTGTACTTTAATTTCATGTTAAGGAAATACTATTGTTTGGTTCTTAAATTTTGCTGCGTATTTTGATTAATATTTCTCAAATTAATAAAATTGTATCAAAAGAAAAAAAAATTGTGTCTTGAACTACAAATTTTTTTTTCTTAAAACAAGAAAAATAATTTTCATTTGCGAAAATTATATTACGAATGCAGTAAATTTAAAAAACTATTTCTGTAGTACTATTTTCATTCCATTAGCTGATCATTACGAAAATTGAGCAAATTTAGAAATAATTTATTTTGCAACTATTTTTTTCGGTAATCATCGCAGAAACACAAGCGCAACATAGTTCTCTCCATTATCCGTAATCACTTCGTGAGAAACAAAGTGATTACGACGAATTAATTGTATACCTCACGACTAATTCACACAAAAGCGATTACGTCAAAATTCTCGTCGACAATCGAGTCGAAATTTAAAATTCATTAACAATTTCATTCACAGCCGTATACAATTTTCCCGCGCCAGGCGGATATTTTCTCAAACTCTTGCGTTCTCCCTCTCGTCATATTACAATCGAACGTCGTAACACCAAAACACAACGAAAAAAAAAAATCAAGAAAAAACCCAAGCAGAAACTCGATGAAAAGAGTTCCACACCAATTCGACGTTTATCTCTCTGTCGGCGAAAGAAAAAAAAATTTTTTTCGCACTCTCGTTACGTTTCTATTTCCTATAAGAAACAACACAATCGAAAGTTTTTTTTTAACGTATACCAAAGTCGACGTGAACGAGCCCATGGGAAGCAAAAACATTATATACGATTGTACGGTGGCTCGTCTTCTTTTCAAAGGTGCGCGTGATGCTGTCGATCCATTGAATTCAGGTCAACTCGTCGTTGTGTTGATGCAGTTTGTTGTTTCTTTCTTTTTTTTTTAGTGCGTTCGCGGATTCGTGAATATAAACTGTGTCGCGCGAGCGCGGACTTCCGATTCGGTTGTTCTTTTTTTTTTACTCTTCCCGTCTTTGTGTCGCGAGGATAATGTCATTCATTGATTTGATTCGCTTGAACTAGGTTTTTTTCTTTGAGACTTTCTTTTTTTTTTTTTTTTTGTGGAATTCAAAGGGATTTTTTTGAGTGAATTGGGTCTGTTGATAATTTGTGAAATTATTAAAAAAATTTTTTTATCATCTGATCAAGTCAATCATTAGAAAACATTTTCAGTATGTATTTACATGAATGCAGGACAGATCGATACAAAAATCACTGAACGACAAAATTTTATGGTTTATAGATCGCTACTTTTGATTTGACAATGTAAAATTACTTGCGCATCTGGTAGTAAAGATTGAAATGAAAACTGCCATCGCATCAAAAACCTTAACCATAGATTGTTCCGAAATCGATAGCCAACTCACAAACAAATCTGCTCAAATTACAATTTTCAAAAACTAATAACAAATCCTCAAACATTGTTCGTACCAAAAAAAAAAATTCATTTCAGACATCAAGCTACAATTTCATTTTAACAATACACTATACCTCAAGTGTGCATCCAAGGAATGCTTTTATTTTTTTTTTAACAAACCAACGAATAAAAAAAAAACAGTGCGTACAGAAGAAGCGCGAGCTTCAGTGAGGATCTAGGTGCGTTTAACGCGCTACTTACGAGCTGCAGCGCGCGCCTTGGATAGAATGAAACTCGAGGGGGAAATAACGAAAAAAAAAAAACACAGACGCAGAACGAATTATGCGAAACACGCGCAGGATATCCGGAAACCCGAGAGGAACTATATTTTTTTATTCGAAATCCACTTGTGCAGGATTCTTTACAGCTGTACGAATGTTTTATTCGAGTGCATATCCGGTTGATTTTTACTATATTTGAATGGATGCAAAAATTAAATTTCACGTGATCTCGTCGAAATTTTACGATTATCCATAAAAAAAATCAGTACCACGCAAAATTCCCTTTTTCCTTCGATTTCTCTTGCACGCAAGAAGCGATTGACAACAATAAAACAACGCTATAATAATTTCATCGAATTTTTTTTTTTCAAGTTACGTCATCGTAAAACATTCTCATCCATTCAAAAATTATTCAAAATTAAAATGCCATTCGAATTGCCTACGCCACAGCCAACAAGCCTCGGACACAATTACTTTTGTCTTTCCATCGCGAAACGTCATTTCACGCCAAAGCGAGCTTTCGGCGCAGTCTTTAATTCGCTAGTTGCGATGAATAAAATTGCGCTCCCTTCCTATATATATTCCAACCTTCCTTGCCTTTAGTAGATACGCGCGTTCCACTCGTTAGAGACACTTTCTCCTCTCGCTCGAGAAGCGGATTTACGACTCTGCTGCTTGTGTGTAAAGTTCTTATAATCTCTCTATTCTATCGTCCTCGAGCGTGACGTGATGCAGTTGTATGTATGTGTGTGGGTGTGAACTGTCACGTTTAATACTTTGTCGAGGTGTACATCTACTCCAGCTAAATGGGATCGATACGAGAATTTATACGTCGTAATTTTGTTTTAATAGACGGTTGAGATTTGCATTTGGATCGTTGAGATTTCAGCTTATTGACGATTCAATCGATCACTCGTATATAATTGAATCGTACATAAGATGAAAGACTTTTTTTACTTGAGAATTGAAACGTGGGACGTATAGTTATATAGACGAAAATTGATAATTCGAGTGGTTTTATGGCAGACTATAATTAAAATATGTATTATTAAGATTGAATCATCATTAAAATTGATTACAGCTTGAGGAGATTGATGATTACGTTGAGAAACGATGTGAAAAAATTTTTTTTTCAGTTACGTAATCATTACGAAGTTTTTAGATTTTCGCGGTTCACGAAACATCATCAAATATCTGCTTCTCAATTTTCAAACTTTGTCTGTCAACATCCGAAGTAACCATCGTACCGTAAAATCATTTCCATTGAAACAATTTTCCCTACAATCAAAGTCCATTCATACACATGACGAATATACGCCCGAGCAAAGAAAAAAAATGCACTCGAGTGAAATTACGCACCACAGATTTCCAAACAATAACGCTGCACCCAAAATGAAAAAAAAAAAGAGAATGAAAAGTCCCCTTACACCTATCGTCACCCAATTACTCGCTGCAATTACCCGTCCACACCCAAAAATTCTACAACTGCACTCGTGCATTTCTTTCTTTTTCAATTTCCGCTTGCGCAACTGCATAGTGATAAGAGTATACTGTGGTGCACGAAAGAATTACATCAGTTTCCTGTTTGACATAAGATAAAAAGGAGAGTTTCGTTCCTAGAACGACGAAAATTTCACGTATTTGTTTCGAAACTCGTGCAGGACAATGATGGGTTCGATGGGTTATATTGCTGAAAGTCATTTCGTTTTTCGAACCAATTATAATTGACTGCGTTCTATTGTTTTGTCACTCTCGATTTTTTTTTATCTACGGCGAGCATTGTCTTTAAAAAGTCTTAAAAAAAAAAACTTTTACTGCGCTAATTTCTTTTCTTCGTGTGTAGGCATCACCGACCGAGAAAGAAAGTAATATTCAGGTTGAGTGATACATGCAAATTTTGTTACTTACTTTCTATGCGTTATGGTTATTTGAGTATAATTACGGTATTGTTACTTGAAAACTTGTGGTTGGTGGTTTTGATGCAGAATTTGTGAAATAAATTATTCTTCATACTTAACTGATCCAGCAAGTAACGAAAAATAAAACAAGAATAATAACTTACATCAAAAATTTTATGTCGGAGACATACAGTTTTTGTTATATTGAAAAAAAAATTTGATGTTCTAAACACAAAAAAAAAGAAAATATTTTGAGCAATCGCCGTTTAATTCAAGGCTTAACCCGCTCAAAAGTACAATTCTAATGCAGCAATTGTCTCCGCTCAATTTTGTAATTGAGATCCTCTCGAAATTACAATAAATAGCACTAATGGCTAACTGAAAGTAATCCATTCAAGTGCTTCCCATCGAATCGCAATTCAAATTATGGGACTTTATAAAGTCATAATGGAAGTTCATTTTAGCAGCCAATATTCGTGGTTATAGGGAGAGGCACCTCCATCCAAACTCTCGGTCGTGCTTGCGCGACATGAAAGCGTGCGTAAAAGCAAAGCTTGGTGTGCTTTCTCTAATGCTTTCGTTCGCTTCAAAATAATCTAACGAGCTTCTGAGATAGAGGCCGTGATTTACTTTTATACGGGACATAGGTACAGAAAATATTCAAAAGAAAAATCAGATTTTCGTCAAGGCATCTTTGAATAATTTACGTGAAATTATCACATGATGAATAAATGATTCAAGTAACGTACAAGAGGTCATTTGAATGTTGCGGAAGATTGACTTTTTCGTATTCCTCAGAATAGCACTACTATACTAAGAGAGAATAGGCGTGTAAGACGGCTTAGCGAGCGCGCCAGTTCGCGAATTTAATTTACACGAAGTTAAAGAGGAGTTTTACTAGAAGTTCTCGAGGAAAAATAATAAATTCATTGTTGTTCGATTATCAAATTGACGTTTAACAAAAAGCGAAAAAAGTAATTATCGTTAAATATAGATAATTTTGTTTAACCGGAAATTTCCTTATACGTATCATAATTATTTGCAATTTTATTGACCTGATTAAGGTATACCGAAATTTGAAACAATATTTGAAGATTCTAGTCTACTAAAAAAACATTTTTTCATCAGTTCCATATTGACCTTTCATTTTGATTTAGTGAAAATCAAGGTTTCTAAAGTCAGTAAGGATCCTTGTAAAAAATATAAGGCAGCTCATATTTGCATCACTCTTTTCTCTTCGTGATTTATGATTAAATTTGGCAAAATATCCTGATATTTTATGGATGAGATATTTTATTAAAATGCAAAAACGTTAAAATTTGTAAGCAATTTTATCTTAATTATAGAACATTTTCCGGGAAATACATAAATTATAAAAATTAAGTTTTTAGTCCCCACGTCATGAATTCAGTTCTGAAATGGGTATATAACTCCAGTGGATCGGTTCCAGGTCAATTTCATCCATTATACGGTACACTAAACCTACTAGGGAAGAATAAAAAATGAAGCTCTATCTTCTTTTCCTACTGATAATCGCAATGATCGCATTATGTAAGTATTGTCAAACTTCAACTATTCTGTTTAATAAATTGCGTTCCACTTTTTTCGATACTTTAATAAAAGAATCAGAAACCAACTTTATGAAGTAATTAAGTTTTTCCTTAGTCAATAGAAAAGCCAATTTCAATCATAATCTTTTCGCATTTGGAATGCATTTGAAAAATATTTATAATATACCTGAGAAAAATATTTAAGAATAGACTTATCGCATCAAAAATACAGACCAATTTTTTTCTGAGATCATAAGTAATGAATCAATTACCATTGATTCTAACAATTTTAACGGCAAAAAAAAAAAATGCCACAAGCACATGCGGGAATGTGCACACGTATTTGTCGGTTTTCGATATATTCGATATAACGATAAAATCGCATGAGCAAGAGCGTGTATTCATTGTAAAAATTCATCAAACCGATCTTAAATAGACTCTCTTCATTCAAATAATATTCTATCAATGTATTTCAGCACAAGCTTCTTGCAATCTAAAGGCGTGCATGAAAACTTGCGGCACGAAAGGAATAAGCGGAATTTGTAGGGGAACCGGAAAATCGGCAAGGTGTTCTTGTGAGTGGTAATAGATAACGCATGAATACGAGTTTTCGAAATGGTACCAAAAATGAAGCTGACTGAATTTTTGACTGAATAAACAGTTGTGTACCAAAATTAACACCGCGACTATGACAGCTCGGAATCCATATTGATGTAAAGATATACTTCACAATAAATTATTCCATACTTAATGGCTACACTAACGACTACTTTTCAAAAATGTTTAAAAAAAACGATTATTCAGAAAATCAACAATTTGAAAACTCTGTCATTATCAGCTGGATTAAAGTTGTATTGGCTATCCCAACAAACTCAAAAGTTAGAAAAATTGAAAAAACTCTTTCTTATAGTCATTTGAAACATAATTATTGATTGAAAATGATAGTTTAATAACAAAATGCAGTAAAAGTAACAATTAAAATGATTTCGGTATAATCAAAAGATCAATGAACAGTTTCTTTCGGTTTAACAGTAAATTGAACGGCACATCTATACATTATTATAAAATAATATTGATATTTGTCTCAACTTTGTTTCTTTTATTTATGTTGTTTTATTATGTGAAAAATAAATATTTTAGATAAACACATCTATTTAAAAATTATTGACCATTAGGTAATTATTTAAAATTGCCGACGATTAAAAAAGAGCGAAAGATAATCAATATTTCTCATTTTGTTCACGTGGGTAACTCCTTCATCTATGTTAAAATAATTTACAATTTGTACAGGAATTTCAACCAATATTTGAAGATTCTGATCTAATTTTCGAAAGATCAGATTTTATATAAAATAAAAGCATTGCATTTTTTAGAAGTCTCAGTCGATATTGTTATTTGTAATTTTAAGGTAATATTCAGTTAAAGAGATGAATGCTACTTAATTTTTATGAAACTACTAATTTCCAAAATTAAAAAACGGATTCTCTTACTCTGTAATTTTGAAAACAACGTGTACCTTCCAACCATCACTATCAACCCGACATTTCAATTTCCTTCTCTTCCTCTCCAAAAAAAAAAGAATCTCTCGCAAAGTTCACACGAACAGCAATCTGCGCTTAGAAACCACAAAAAATTGCATCTTCGCGTGACCTCGGCAGCTTTCGCGCCCTCGAGGAAGTGCCGCGCAAATCTGTCTAATTTCACGCGCAAACTGCAGACTTTGGAAAATCGCTGGATGCAGCTCTGGAATGTATAAGTAAGTGGGTGCTATAGGATAATGGATAGTTTTACCAAACCCCCGATCCTTTCCGAGAAACATTTTTTTTTCAAACTGAATTTTTTTTTTCCTCGCTCGAAGAAATTCCACAGCTCGAAATTTCGCACGAAGTACAGCAGCAGAGAGAGAGAGAAAAGAGTAGTACAAACCGTACAAACAAGTTTGAAAGATCATTTTCTCTTCACGCGCGGAGAGTTGGAAAAAGTATTTTTTAAGCTTTGTATGATATCCATCGTGAAAACGACGCCCTTTGAATGGCTCGTATAACCGCTGGTTCCCGCGCGCGCGTTCGCGCTCGCAAAGAAGTTTTTTTTTTTTACCGGAGTGCCGGAAATAACTCGCACTTCAACTCGAGAGAGGCTTATCGGGAAGAAAAATCGTGTAGTTCTTGGTATTTACAAATGTCCGATGATGATTTGAGGTAAAAAGAAAAACGTCATGTGGAGAATTTGTGGATGTCGAGATTGAAGGATAACAGTCTTGGTTAGATTACATGCTGATACGATGTACTGCTATTATAGATTAGAAAGTTTGTTTTTTTTCCGTTTGAAAATTATTCTGAAGAGAAATTTCTATACGAGAGAATAAGAAAAATATTGATGAAAAAGGACGGAATAATTGAATAGATCGAATCGAAGAATTAAACTCTCTGATAAATGTAATTATGAGCTATTACATACGTGTATCACCCGCATTCTCGAGTTGTTTTAGTCATACCCAACAAGCAAAAAAACAAAAATAAATAAAAACTCGAACGACCGCACGCGCGCGCAATCGACGATCTCCCCTTGGTGCATATAATACGCAAAAAAGGAGCCGCGCGCGCTTTTGCCTTGTACATCGATGCAAAAGTGTCCTTGAACTACGCCGACGAAGTGATCTTGATTCTGCTTTCTTTCGCTTATTCCTTTTTATTTCGTTGCCAAGTCTTGATCTCATTAGTGCACGACTCGACGCGGGTCATGTGAACGTGGGTTCGAGCTTTTGAAATTGAATATTTATTATTACGGTGTTTCGTTTATTACGATTTTTGCGATGTTGCGAAATTGAATTCGTATTTTTTTTTATTACGGCTTTATATAAACTTGACGTACTATTCAGTACTGTAGCTATTAATTTTGATGTACAATGTACGCAACAGCACTTTTCTACTTATAGCTGTATTAATATTTTTATCATCCTAGAGAATAATAGCATATTACATCATTTGGTTTATGCGCTAGATGGGGTTGGATAACCGTGTACTGAAATTATCCAATGAAATACATAAATGAAGTTGATCATCATTTACATGAAAAATTGAGTAATTGGATTAATATATTGAAATAGCTCGCAATACTGTGTGGGTTCCATTGCATGCAGATATCAATTCTACATAATTCTATTCAACAGGAATTTTTTAATTGCTTTTATTTAACACAATACTTTTTGAACACGAAAAATAAAATACAAATGTTAATAAATGAAATATTATCTTACATTTTAACTTTCTACAGATAAATTAATTAACAATTACTTGGCACAAAATATTCCAGTTCAACAGTATTGTATTTTCCAATAAATACCATTTTAATTTTTTGTGTTCAATCAAGTCTGCATTGTGTTTAACAAAAGAAATAAAAAAATTCGCGTTGAATCAAATCATTGTAAAATGCGCGTTGAATCAAATCATTGACACTTGTCTGTACGAATAGAACCCGGTCAAATTCACATTTCACATATATATTTGACGCCAGAATTAAATTCTCAAATTGATTTTAAAAACGATCAAAAATCACTCAACCACGAACAAAAAAAAATTAGCCTTCCCCTTCAATCAACATAAAATTTCAATCCCCCTTTTTTCAAAACTCTCCTCATCCGCAATTTAATAATATTATAATCCTCGAACCAAAGCGTCTCTAATTCTCATGAAGAGCACTCTGGTTTTCTCTATATCTCTTTGGTCGAGCGAAGGGGGCAACGTCTCCTGGCGAACGAGCAAGAGAAGCTTAGAGAGAGAGAGAAAGAGAAAGAGAAAGAGAACGCAGCAGCTAGCTAGCTACCGGCTCCTCAGTTTCGCAAAAGAGAAGAGTAAAGAAGAGAGAGAGAGGATGCTGCTGTTACTGGCGCTCGAGGATCTTGAACTCGAGAACCGAGAGCGAGACTAATTTCACCCTCTAGCAAGCTTCTTCTTCTTCTTCTTCTTCTTCTTCTTCTCCTTTATCTATCCCCTCGATCCTTCCCTATGCTATTACTTTCTTGGTCTTCTTGGACATTTCTTTGCCGTCTATTTCGGATTTTTGCCGCTGCTGGTTTTCGTGCTCGTGTTTCAATGCTATATATCGATGTATAAGCGAACGTACACAATTTTTTTTTCTTTACGCATCGTAACTATTTCTCGTGCAATCGGTTCACGAAGCAAACACAGGTAAATCAATTTCCTCGTCTGTCGGTAATAAAATCAAGAAAAACAATTGAAAAGAAAAGAAGGAAATAACCTTCAAAGAAAAACGAAGAAGAAGTAAGAGTATAGCGTGACGCGAGGTGTAATGCAGGACGCTCGTTAGAGATAAAATACAGCTGGAGTTGCTCTCGTATATATATACACATGTAAGCCGCATCGTACGCATATAAAGTATAAAAGCCCTCGAGGCGAAGAAAGTTCTGCTTCTTTATTATGACTCGGAATATGTCACCTCTTTTGATGTGATGATTAGCGTCGCGAGGGTTGCTTCTTCTTCTTGGATTTTTAATTGGGACCTTCTTTGCGCCCGCGGTCGAGTGCAGTCGTTTCTTTTTTTTTTCAAGGCTTTGAAGTTGTGGCTTTTGAGGTTTCAGTTGAAGTACGCTGTGGTGCGAGTGCAGTGTTTTTTTCTTCTTTTTTTTTTGGGATGAAGATGAAATTGACGGATTATAACAGGATGTGCTGTTTGGGGTTTTTGAAGGTAAGCTATTATTGAACTAACTCGACTCTTTACTTGAAGGATATTCTTTTGCGTGTCTACGAAATTGTTAAAAAAGAATAAACAATACTTTTCTTTAAATTTATTTCAAGTTTGGAAAAAGGGCCGAATTTACTAGTACTTATTCAGATCTCCAAATAAAGAAAACGTGGAATATAAATATCAAAAATGGTCTAAAATTGAAGTAGATGTCTGTTTTACAAATTAATATTTTTAACTTTTAACTAACGTAAATTTGCTGAAACATGATAATTATAATTGAAGAACTTGGTTAAGCTGTCATAAAACTCGTACTGAAGATCACTGTTGTTGAGTATTTCGTTGTTTCCAAATTTCAATATCGAAAGGATAGTTATTTTTTTATTCTAATTAACGCTCATTTCAAGTTATGATACGCATTAGCGATAACTCTTATAACTATTTTACTATTGCTACTGTACTATACTTCTAAACATGTTATTCCCAAATCAAACGCGGGTCTTAAAAAAAAGCAAACCTACTACCAGCATTTACCTCTCGAACACACCCACACACACACATAACCACCGAATAATCAAACAAAGCCAAAATTTCCCTATCAAAAAAAATAATTTCAAGCTCAACACCCGCATACATAACAACAGTCTATATACACTGAAACATATACCTATATAATATACGCAGCAAATGGCATTCCACCATGTGATCAGCTGATATGTACCGAACGGGGCAACGTTTCGTAACGAGCTGACAGCAAGCAGCAGCAGCAGCAACTCAGGCACCAAGACAAGAACCACGCGACTTTCTATACGGCAGCCAAGCTGCAGCCGATTTTCTTTCATCTTATGGTACAGAGCCGAGTGTGGCCGCACCGCCGCGCGCGCGCGTGATTGACGTAATTGTGGTGCGATTTGTTCTCTCTCTCTCTCTCTCTCTCTTGCCGCAGAATTATTTCTTTTTTTTTTCATTTCGTTTCAGATTCTTTGTATCTTTTGTGACTTATTGCGCGCTTTTTCAAATTGAATGGTAAATTGATTCGGCATGTAATACCGTTTGATGCTTTTTTTGCGGGGATAAGTGTTTAGATCGGTTTGATTAGTTTTCTTTTTTAAAATGGATGTAAATGGCAATTTGTCATGATTGTTGAACGTAATTTTACGTAGATGATACAATTTTTCAATAGTGTATTCGTGCATTACACTTTTTGTTTAAAAAAAAAATTGAAATTTCAAAATAATGTAATTCACTGCAGAATCTAGATTATTCTGAAATTTAATTTGTTTCATTGCAAAAATCGATTGAAGAATCGATGTATGGATCTGATGAGGGCAAGGTTTTTCTGATGGTAAGAAAAACAAGCAATTTTTTCTTATAACCATCAGAAAAATCTTGCCCTCATCAGATCGATCCATGCATCGATTTTGTTCAAAATTTTAGAATAATTGTGATCCTGCTGCATTACGTTCATGCCTTCATCCATCCAACAACAAAAGACATGGCAACTAATCAATGTAACTCACCGTGATCAAATCCAATCAATATACTAGAAAGTCCAAAAAAATGTTATGCCCTCTGACCATTAAACAAAAACAAAGTGTCACAAATCACTGAATCCCACCCACTGAAGATTTCTAAAAAAAAGTGAAGCACACGCATAAACATCGCCTACATCCTGAAGAAATCCAATTTTTCTCTCAAACAGTAGTATGTGTATGTGTGTGTGTATTGTATATAACATATATAGCGATGGACACGGCATCTGAAACGGCTATTTTCTGTGTTTCGAGGTCGCGAGGATGAGCCGGCCGGCTTTCGAGAGAGAGTATCCGATCCACTCTCTTCAACTTGTGCCTTTGAACGCCGGTTATAATATAAAAGAAGAATCCGTATAAACGCATATATGCAGATGAGAGATTCGGCGCGCGTGCTATTATAAGCTTATCGCCACTCATTTATCGTCGAATTATGCGTGCAGTTGCATGGGTAATTCCTTAAGGAGAAAACTGACTAATTTTCAAGTGAGATTTAGGATGATTGTGTGTTTGTGTCTGTATACGGGATTTTATTGTTAAACGTCACAGACGCTGTTGTAAATCTTGCTATTGAGAGAAAGTGCTTGTGTTATATATGTATACTTTCGGGCGTTGTTTTCTTCTAGAATTTTTGTTTTTTTTTTTTATTTTTTGGTCTTTAATTTCTTAGCGGTTCTTCGCTTACTACTTTTCTGATAGCCCGAATTATTAACATTATTATTCTGATAAGAATTATATTTCGTTTGTAATAACGGCAAAGAGGAGAATAAATTTGATCTATTTGCATTATTTGAATTATAATTGAAATACAAAGTGCAACCGGCAACTCCGATATAAATGACTGATATCAACCAAAATCACTGCTACTTCAAAAATTGTATCAAATATATGAGCAATTCCACAAAAAAACTGCCATAATTCGGCACCGTTTGTCTGAATTTTCATATTAGGGGCACGCGCTAA